>BQNB010081626.1:0-29568 GCA_026074375.1 Tanacetum coccineum
CTACGATTGAACGAGTATACTTGCTCGTATGTTTCATTGGTAATTTCATTATTCTCGATTATAAATGTAAAACTTGCACCCGACTAACGTCAACACAAGAGATATGGTCAAAAGGAGGGTATCGATTTTGAGGAATCTTTTTCACCAGTTGCAAGACTCGAAGCTGTCAGAATATTTGTGGCATACGCGGCTCACAAGAACTTTCTTATCTACCAGATGGATGCCAAGACGGCATTCCTGAATGGTCCATTGAAAGAAGAAGTTTTTGTAAGTTAGCCTGACGGTTTTGTAGAGCCAGACTTTCCTAATTACGTTTATCGTCTTAAGAAAGCTCTGTACGGTCTCAAACAAGCCCTTAGATCCTGGTATGACAAGCTTTCATCATTCTTAATTGATTATCATTTCATAAAAGGTATTGTCAATTTCGACATTGTTCATAAGAAGATACAAAGAGGACATTTTACTTGTTCAAATCTATGTCGATGACATAATTTTTGGGTCAACAAATCAAGTGTTTTCAAATAGATTTGCATAGCTCATGAAAGATAATTTTGAAATGTCAATGATGGGTGAAATAAAGTTCATTCTAGGACTTCAGGTTCATCAATCCCCTCGTGGAATCTTCATAAACCAATCATAATACACTATGGAGCTTCTTAAAAAATATGGGATGGAAAAATGTGATGCTATTACGACACCAATGGCTACAGCCAGAATCGACACAAATTTACAAGGAACCCTAACTGATCAGACTAAATTTCATAGTATGATTGAGGGTCTCATGTATCTCACTGCAAGTCGACCATACATTGCCTTTGCAACATTTGTCTGTGCAACATATCAGGCATGCCCAACTGAGAAACACCTCAAAGAGGTCAAAAGGATCTTTTGTTACCTCAGACAATCCATTAACATAAGTTTGTGCTACTCGAAGGCATCTGGGTTTGAACAAATTGCATATTCAGATGCAGACCATGCAGGGTGTAATGATGATTGCAAAAGCACATCTGGAGGCATTCAATTTCTGGGAAAAGCACATCAAGGCAACATAATTTAGGGAGATAAGCTAGTCAATTGGTCGTCTAAAAAGCAAGATTGTACAGCCATGTCCACCGTACAAAAGCAGAGTACGCGTATCTTTGTTTGAATGTTACGCACGAAGTGAAATCATTTGGATAGGACGAAACAGCTTGACTTATGGATTTTCGTTACAACAAATGCCCATGTACTGTGATTCAAAAAGCATAATTCTATATCATGGCCGATCGAGTACAACATTCTCGTCAACAAAACACATTACAGAAGATCCATTATCATTTTATCAGTAACATGTTGAAAAAAGGTATAATTAAACTTTACTTTATCAGGATCGGAATACCACTTGATGATCATTTTACTAAAGCCCTTCCTAAGAAAGGTTGAGTACTTAGTTTCACAGATTATGTAATGCTGATGGTTGACTTCAATCTGAGTGGAACGTCCTGCAAAGCTATCTCTTGAATGCAAGATCAACACATCAAAAACTTTTGTACAAACATATTCAAAAACAAAATATATTGTTTCTTTCTCAAAAATGAAAAGCAAATAAAAATTTAAAAATACAAAAACACAAAAACATAAGTTATTGATACAAAAACATATCTTCTCTGTTTTATTAGTTTTATGAACATTTGACTTTCTTATTAAAAGTGGCTCTTTAAACGCAAAAGGATTATATCAATGAACTGGGAAGATTATTCATTCATCAAATGAAATTGTTCACTGCAAAAATAATGTTTTTGTAATCATTTCCAATCACAAAAGAAATCCAACATTAAAAAATCATCATCTTTGAAAAATCAAGTGTGCAAGAAACTACGAAGTATAAAAATCTCTGAATAACTTTCTTTAATTAGATATTTTATTCAAGGAGATTTATAAAAATTTTGATTAATCAAATCTTCTCAAGTGTGTTCAAAACTGCAAATTTAACTAACTCTCAATAAGTTCTTTAATTAGATATTTTATTGAGGGGGATTTATAAATTTTTTAGACACTTCATCATCAGAAATCACAAATGTGATCTTAAATGCAAAAATAACAATCTTTAGAACAAATTTTTATCTAAAAAGGAAGAAATTTCAAGTGGATATGTGTTCCAGGGGGGGTTATAAAATTCTTGTTAAAATAACGGGATTTTAAGTGCAAAAATAACTCAAAGGGTTAATTGGGAAAAAGATGTTTAAACTCCAAGGGGATTTATGAAAGTTTGTTAACTTTTTAAAAGCTCACGAAAGTAAGTTGAGGGCTAAAAGTTGACAAATATACAAACATATTCAAACTTGTTTTCTTAAATATAAAAACTAAAAGGTTTCATACAAAACCTTATTACTTTCATACGCAACCTCATTGCTTTCGTAAAACCTCGCAACTGACTGAGCTTTTGTAACTTTGCAAACAACAATCCAAATTGTTTTCGTTACTCTGTGCTTATCAGAACATAAGAATATGATCTGATTCTATTCCTTATCTTTTTAAATGTTTTAATTAAATGTTTCATAGGTTTCGGTCAGATTTAGGGTTTCGTAAAAATGAAAAGTTGTGTTTATGAGAAATTAATTGAGGCATAATGTTCTTAAGTGTCTTAGATAATGATTTGTGTTGATAGATCATTGAAAACAACATGTATGGACCACTAATCAAGAGGTTTCATAACTGTTGCAGGTTTCATAAACTTGAACATAAGCTTTCAGACATTAAATTGAAATTAGATCATGATTAGGATGATAATTCTAGGGTTAAACCATAAAAATGTCAAATTATCATTGCTATCATAAGTTTGTTGTACGAAAGTGATTGATCAGGTCGTAAATTGTCTAAGTGGTTTCGTAAAATGTTAATGGGCTAACACATGTGTTTCATAAATGTCAAGTTGGGCCAACACAAGCTTTTGTAAAAGGCTTATTGGGCTAAATAAATGGGCTTCATAAGTCAAAAAGGGCTGAAATTTGGGTTTCAGATATCAATTAATTAATTTGGTTAATGGGTTTTGGAAATTCTAAATGGGCTAATACTTTGAGTAACGGATACTCAAATGGACTTAAACGTTAAACAAATGGCATTTAACAAATCCAATGATAAATTTCGTTATAAACTCATATTTCTATATTGACAAATAGGGCAAATGGTGAAGATCACGTCCGGTTACGACCGTTTTCTGAAATTAACAGAATGAGGATTGAGTGATCTACTAACCATCCAGTTATCGTATATAAGAATATGATGTTGTTTAACTAAATTTTTCATTCAGTGATCAACGATTCAAAAGAGTTGAGAAAATGAAGGAATGATTGTGATTCAAAATGTCTATGATCATGTTTCTAATGGATTCTCATGTTTCAAAAATCCGATTGCAAAGTTTTGAAAAAGAGTGTCTCTAGAACAATTTAAAATGATTTATGACTATCTTTTGAACATAATTCGGTAAATGGTCTAATCATGTCCGGTTTTGACCGTTTTCTGCAATGAACAGATAAGAAGTGAGTGACTTAGTGACCACCCAGTTGTTGTTTTATAAGTTTGGTTGTATAATCATACTTTTTTAAACATCTTTGAAAAACTTGTGATTTTGGAAATTTTATCTCAATTTTCAATCAAAAAGCTGTACTTTTATGTCAAAAAGTGGTACTCTTTTACTGAAAAGTTTTTTTTGTAAGAATATAAAGTTATACTCTTGGATTTTTTTAAAACATCAATGGTTGTCACTACATGTGTTTTTTGCCAAATTGGTATTTTTCAAAATCAAAGTATATCTTTATTTTTCTTGAAAGAGTATCATTTCACAAATGCTTTTTGGTGAGGAAACTCAAATAGAAAGAGAGATAAAGTCCATACACGAAAAAGCTGATAATCCAAGTAGTGCTCGAAAAAAGAAATGCTTAATAGCATAACAAATGGAGACTAAAAGTTTGAGATGAATAAAGGCGTATGCCATGTGTACGAAAAAGCAAGAATTGGTCACATGAGAACAGATAAATGGATCATATAATATGCTCAGAGATAGAATTGCTAGAGCATATAAAAATAGACATATGGAAAGAGACAAAAACATTTTATAAATAGTTATTTTCTTACATTATCTCATTTAACTAATAACTTCATTTCATTGATACAATAATCAATCATGCTCAACAATACTAACAACCCCATCATTCCTGTTGATCAACTATGTTCCTGAGTTTCAAAGCATTGGAGATGCAATAACTATGTTGTGCTCTAGAATATCTTTATGCTCCCTGAATGCCATGATTGTGGTACAACTTATGCTCGCAGTGCAGCTTAATCATCCTCTGGTTGTGTGCTTCGACGCACACTACATCAGATGTGTTAGCTGCGTTCTCCTACAACAGTTTTGGAAAACAGTGAGCAAGGTTCCACGATACTACAGACTACTATCAAGTTCAAGCTGGATCTGACAAGAGATTGTTTACTATGTGGCTTATGAGTAGTCAATTTACTCTTTAGTTGCCTAGTTGGAAACTATGTAAATCCAATTTTCACAAATCAATTTATTGCACCAGCAACAACGAAGTTCATTCAACCGTTCATGCAGATCGTTGGATGTCAAGGAGTTGTTGATAAAGTGAGCGCTTTCTACACAAAGTGTCTTGCTCAACCGTGACAAATAATAATCAAGGTGTTCAACCGTTGTCTAACTATAAGAACATCTGGGCATGATCAAACAAAGATCAACATACTTCAGATCTTTCATGATGTGTTCAACCGTGCCCATGTTGACTATGTTGCTCTTCTATGGTGAGACTTTCTTAACTGTGTACTACAGAAGAAAGATGTTATTCAGTATCCTCATTTCACAAAGCTCATCATTGCTGATTTGATGAAGAAATTTGACTCTATTCCTCCGAGACTTGAAGAGGATTATCATTTCATTAGAGATGATATTTCGTTGGTGAGTGTTTATTCTACGAGGAATGTGACAGTTCGAGGGATGCTGATTCCGGATGAGTTTAATACTGATGACATCCGTGCCACCAAGGAGTATAAGGAGTATGAATAGGTGTTTGTCGGGGTAGACATTCCAACGATTCAACCGCAACCGGTTATATCTACCTAAGGAACACACGGGACTACACCTAGCGCCCATAGGTCACCTAGCCTTACTACTGATATTGCTCCGAAGAAGAAGAGAAAGCATGTTGTTGGGGAAACAATTTCACCAAGAAAATCTCTCAAAGTCACCATCAAGCAAAAGAAACCAAGTACGACTCCCATTCCACCTCCCTGTGATGACAGGGAAAGGGATGAGATTGCTGAAGCAACCCTTTTAAGTCTCACTTTACACAAAACTGCTATAGCTGCTGAAGCTTAAGAAATTGTTGCTAAAGTGCAAGAGAAATTGGCAGAGGAGGAGATAGAAAAGATGTTCGAAGGTGAAGAACATGATGAGTCGTATGCAAGTTCGTTTGTTGATTCTATGCTTAATGACGATGATGATTCCGGTACTAGGATAGAGCCTGGGAGTCATAAGGAACATCCAGAAACTATTAATGATGATGATGAGAATGAGAAGAAGGATGATGATGATAAGAAAGATGATGACAATGATGATCACACTGATCATACATTGGTCGAAACTCAAGCAACGGGTAGTATGGAGACTAGGAAAGAGAAGATGCATACACCAATTCCCTCACCCACTAGATCCCCTAGGAAAAACTTATCTTTGAGTAAAATTTTATCTCAGGGATTGATGGAAATGCTATCACCCTCCACTTCTACAACATCTAAAGTTCAACGCAAGACAAGACCTATTTTCAGCAAGTACAACCATATTCTAGGAGTTACTCACAATATGTGCAGGAGTCAAGGTTACATGATTCAACGAATGGAAAAGAAATATGTAACTGACCGCGAGTTCTAGAAACTTCATGGAAAGGTTGACAAGGTTCTTTATGAAATCATACCACGTATTGCAGAAAGAGCTACTAATTATTTGATTAAAGGTAACCTGAAAATAGTTATGGCTGATACTATCATTCAAGAACATGATGCATTACAAGCTGCGGTACCTGCTCTTGTTTCCAAAGAATTTGTTGATCAGGCGCCACAGATTATTGAAGAACTTTTCAAGAGTTATGTGTCAAACAACGTTATTCAAGTTCATCCTACCGCCAGCACTTCCACCTCTACAACATCATCTGTTATTCTTCAACAACAATTGTATTTGAAGATGAAGTCTAATCTTCAAGATCAAGCAGCTGATCCAGAATCGTGGGATGTTCTTAAACGTAAGTTTGAAAAGTCTTCTACCTCAACTACTTCTTGCAGGGATAATGCTTTCCACCCACAACATCATGGTGACCATCAAGAAGATGATGCTCCTCTTGAGGGGGAGAAAAAGGCGAAATGACAAAATACTTCGAAGAGCTTAAAAAGTTCAAAGTCTGTAAGAGGTTCTTCATCAAAGCAACCAGCAAGTACTTATGTTTCTAAGCGTCAACAGCAACAACAAGACTGGGATGCTTGGATTGAACCATAAGTTATTGATGAAGATGAGGAAATTCCTGAAGATACAACTCCTGAGCTGATAGATGAGTTTCAAAATGTTGACAAACATATTCCAACTATCTACGATTATGCAAGAATGATGGCTACACTGAATGATGTGATGAGTAATCAATTCAAAGATGCTGAGGAGTACGCCTATCATTTGGAACAAACAAAGAATTACATGGAAAATCAGATAGTTTGGGAACGCGGACAAGAGGATATCAAACGATCAAAGCCATATGCTCAAGTTTTTCATGGTCCACAAAGGAATCCGAATGAACCTACAAGGTATCTCTATATTATTTCACTCTACAAGATACACGTTGTTCCATTTCTGGAAGATGATTTGGAAGAAAACTAGAAAATATGAGTTAGAAAAGAATTCAAGACTTTCAACGAAGAAGCACGGTTATCAATTCATCATTGGAAAGATTCATGGCATAAGAGAATGTACAAGCTCAACCAAAGAAGAGTTAGAGAAAATCCAGAAGAATATTTCTCTAATCACAGGATTACAAAAGTTGTCAGAATTACTACTGATCAACAACACGGGCAGGATTACATGGAACAATCATTGTGATGAAAGAAAACGATAAACCTGATAGCTTTTCTGAGGCTGACTTCAAGTATCTAAACAAGAATGATATTGAAGATTTGTATTATCTCTGCCTAAACAAGAAAGTGAATTTTCGTAAGAACAAGTTGAAGAATTTTTTAATAACATTCATCAGGAGCTGTGTCATCTGGGAGGGAGTTTATGATTACCAGTTGGGAATAGAAAGTTACAATATTAGGGTAAACTTAACCGCGCCAATAATAACATTCCCTAGTACTGAAGCTTATGATCCTTTCTCTATAGTAGACAAACCAAATACGGGTTTGATTTACCTAAACAGCAAAGAAGAGAAAAGGGTTATGTATTTGGCTGAGATTGTTAAGTTCTGTGATGCAACATTAGAAAAAGTCTTGAAAGAAGTAAAGCTTAAGATTTTCAACTCTAAGCATTATAAGAAACCACCTCTGCTAGGTGAATTAGATCTTGACATATTGAAGGCATACGAAAGAGAACTAATCAAGCATCTAAGACACCGTGTGCAGATAAGAAGGTAGGAATCGTTCGTGAATAGAAGACCAATTCTACCCGCAATGAGGCTCCCTTAATAATCAACCCTTAGGGGGAGATTGTTAGGAATAAGAAAAGTGTTTATTATTAAATAGAACAGGACATTGTAAATTTTATAGTTTAGATAGTAATTATATTGTAATAAAGTCTATCTTCGTCAAACTTAAGTAATATTGACCAAGGTTTGACTAAAGTAGGAAAATAAATAAGACTAGTCAATAAGTATAAATACCCATTAGTAGGGGTATTTATACAAGGTCTTTACATTGTAAACATACACTTCCTCAACCTCCCTTTTATTTTCCTTTCTTAATGAAAACTTTGAAAATGATGAAAATACTCTCTAGCTCCTCTATCTTATTTTATTAACTTTCGTATGATACTATAGTGAAAACATGACATATACAAAACTCTCACATTTATTCCTCATATGTCTCTTACACAATCCATTCTCTTCTAAACGTCCTCCTAATCATTTTTTAATCCCTTCTACCCAACAAATGATTATACCTCCCACACACACTCTAAACATTCTTTTCTTAAACCATCCTATAACCATAGGTGCTCATCTCTTTTCTCTCTTATGGCAATGTGATTATAAACCATAATAAATACTTTGATTATTCTCTTCCTCATCATCAACACCATCTCTAAGCATAAACCTTTCTCCATGTAAACCTTCCCCAAATAATACTGGTATGTGTTTAATTACACATACCTTTTACCTTTAAAAACGAGCTAAAATAACCAAAAACAGACTTAAAATGCCAAATATATGCTTGTTTTGCTAATTGTGTTGTGCAGGAACGGATATCTAAGAAAAGGACGAAAAACGAAGCCAAAACGACAAAACCGGACACGGAATGGAAAAGCAGGAAAAAGACAAAGTCAAAGTCCAAGCCCAAGTGTAGAAAAGTCAACCCAAGTCAACCCCGAAGCCAAAAGTCAAGAAAAACAAGTTTAGGGACTAAACTTGTAAATCCCTAAACTTATTTTAAAAGAAGAAAAGAAGGAAATAAAGAGAGGGGTTAAAGCTGCCAAATTGGCAAAGAAATACCACAAGGGGCAATTCTGCCAAGTCCCCTAAACCATAACTAACACAAAAAAGGACGTAGTACTGGCAACAACCAATATAAAACGCTCCCATGGGGTGGGGGGGGTGGGGGGGGGGGGGTGGGTTATATAGCCAAGAGTGCCATCAAAGTTAATACACCACAAGGACGTGTGGTGCAACACCCCTTATCACCATGAGGGGCCATTATTGCCAATTACCCAAACTTCACCCCAAACTTTAAAACACTGTATATCTTCCTCTTATAGCTCCCTCCCTAAACCCTTTTATAAACCCCAACCCCACAACCTATCGATTTTCCCACCTCGTTTTGACTTCCCACATACTCCAAACCTTTCCACCATCCTTAACCCCACCTACCCCCCCCCCCCCACATGGCTTTTGCCAATGGATTTGCAATCCAAAACCCACAAATTCAACAAGTGTATCATATACTTCGACTTGGGGGCCAAGAAATTTGAAGGGCTCAGATTGTTTGTACCTACACTCTCACAACAAACACACTTCATTTGTGTGTCTACAAAGAAACACACCTGCAAGAAGACAAGAGACTAAGTGCAAACCCTAGCTCGATTTTTACTATATAAGACTTTGTAAGCCCCTTGTGGCAGACATGTAGTTTTTAGTTTTTTAAAAGGTTTTAAGTGTATTAAGTTTTCAATTTAGTTCTTCACTGACTATGTACTGATCACTTTTTTAATGAAAATTCAGTTTTAGTTTATACAATGAGTGTTTCTAAGTTACAAATATCTCTTTAACCTTTAAGCTCTCAATATAAGCCATTTTATAACCTGTTTTTGAAAACTTTAAGGAAAATTAAAAGGGACAAGTTACTGTTGGATTAAGCAAGTGTGGATGAATGAGCAATTTGGGATGGCTCATTGGGTTTGCCTAGTTTAAGCTTATTTATAAGCTTTGGGTAAGTTAGAGCTTAATTAGGTTTCAAAAATCCTGTTTTGAGCAAAGGATTAAAGGTACATTTCTTTTAAATTTTGCTTAAAAAGTTACTGTAGCAATTGCTTATTAGCTTATTTTTTTAGCTTATTAATGTCTTGTGTGCTTATTTGTGTTCATTAATGCTTAAGTGTGCCTTCTAGTTACCTTTCATTTCATTTTTATGCAACTTGATTAAAAACTGCCTAATTTAGCTTATACTGTCACTAGCTTATTATCTTTTTAAGTGCTTATTTTTTTTAGCTTTTCATCTTTTTGTTGTTTAAAACTGCATAAGTAGTAGTAGTCTTTTAAAAATTTCAGTTTAATTTAGCTTTTATAGGGTTAAAAATCACTTTTAAAATATAAAGGGGTGTTTGGGTTAAGTGTAAAAACGGGTCAAAACAAGGTTGGTATGGGTTGGGGTTACATGGGCAACTTTAGCTTAAGAATTAAGCTGTTTAAGTCTGTTTTCAAAAGTTTTTTAAGTTAAAAAAATGTTTTTCAAGGTTTTCTAATTCATTCTTACAACTGTTGGATTTTAAGAAAACCCAAAGTGCTTATTTGGATAAGCACTTGGAAACTTGAGTTTTAGTGTCAAAAAAGGTGTCATTTGTGTGTTAAAACAAGCTGTCAAAAACAACTTTGAGTCATTTGACTTGTTGAGTCAAACCTGCCATAAGATTAAGATGGTCCATTTTTTAAAGCAAAAAAGCCCATTTTTCATTCTCAACAATCAGTCATGTTTTCTTTTGTTTAGGGGCTTAAAATTTGAGCATAAAGCTCACTTTAAAGCCTACTCTAGAATCTGTTTCAACTTTTTCTTTTTATTTTGAGCTTATTTGACACTTTAAAATAAGCTGTCAAATTAGGCCCTTGTTTTAGCCTAGTTCTCCCCTGGTGCTAGGGGGTGAATTTTAAGCCCTCTTATATAGCTTATTAGTTAACCTCAGCATGAGTTATTGGCTTTTCTAAATTTGAGTTAAGCTGCATCCTGGACATGGTCATCTTGATGTTTCTCATGTCATTAATGAGCTTCGTAAACCTAACGTAGTATCCTTGAATGCCTTCTCCTTTGATTTGACGGAAGTGTTCATATTCATCGTATAACTGAGATTCCCTGTCATCCTTTGTTAACTCAGAACCTTCCAGAATCATCTTCACATTTTCCCAAATGTCTTTGGCGTCAGTATAGTGATTGATGAGTGAGTAGATGTCCTTTGGTATACCCTGAAGTAGGATATTGGTTGCACGAATGTCAGCTTTATACCTTTCTTTTTCTTCAGCTGAAAGGTCGTTAAGGACTCTAGCACGTACTGGACCTTGTTGAACTGCACCCTCAGTTCCTCCAGTAATAACATCTGAAACCGTTCCCATCTGAAATGGTCCTTCTTTAATGGACTTCATAATATTCTCTCCATTATCCTTTCCTAGACAGTACAGACGAATACGTTGTTGCCAAGATTCAAAGTCTGTTCTGTCAAGCATAGGTGGGCGTGTATCAGAACCTGCATACTGGATGTCTTCTTGCATTCTAGACATCTTGTATTATTATGATATGATATGTTTTGATCGATCAATGATTAGTGAGTGTACGTTAAAAGTGGTGAGGTTAATGTATTCGTGTTTTGTTTTAGTGATATTGAATCCCGAGTTTGAAGTATTTCAAATTTCGAAGACAGAAGCTCAACTCGCCGCCAAAGGCTATCAAACCGCTGCAAAGAAGTAAGCAACCCGCCGGTGGAATTTTAAGGCAACTCGCCGAACACAACTCGCTGCCAAGCAACCCGCCGCGAAGAATATTTTGATCAAACCGCCGTAGAGTTTTCAAACCGCCAGAGTTTCCTTAAGGAATTAGTTATTTAAAATATTCAACCCGCTGATAACCTGTTCAAACCGCTGTTAAGCAAACCGCTGCGTATTAACAACTCGCCTCTTTGAGCAACTCGCCGCCTAAGCAACCCGCCGTGTGTCAGAGGGTTGGTAACCTACTCAATAAAATACTATTTTTCACCAAACCGCCGTGAAGAAATTCTGGCAACTCTCCACGAAGAACAACGACGTTTTTCACACAAAATCACCTATAAATCACCCTTTTGAACGATTTTGCTTGATTTCGTTTGCACAACACAATACCACAAGGTAATAGCAACTAGAAACACCCAAACTTCATCATTACAAACAACAAAATTCGGAGATCTTTTAAAAACGAGCTAAAACTTTCAATGGCACACTTTTCGAGCTAAATCAAGCAAAAATTCGCACATACACACGATCTAATCATCCCATAAGCTCTGATACCAATTGTGGTATATCTTATATCATAACCCGAGGTCGATTCTTGAATCTGGTTAGTTTCTAGAGAGAGAAACACTAGAGAGAGAGAGAGAATAGTTTAGAGAGAGAAAGTGTTTCTTTTCAAATGATTATTTGACTAACTTATCTCTTCCAAAGTTGGAAGAGACTTTATATAGTACTTACAATATACCGGGTATTTGAACCCGACTTAAAACCGAAAAACGTACTATTAACTATTAAACTACGAGCTATATCAAACAGTAAAATACACGGGGTGACCGAGTCTTTTTCTAATATCTAACAATTCTTTAATTCTACAACTCACACACTTCTTTATTGAATTCAAGCTAGGCACACGCTCAAAACTTTCTCTACACACCTCTCCTATCCTTTTATGCTTGAATTTAAATCTCACATACATCTCTAATCTTCTCCTACATACTTTACCAACTCACCATATCATCTCAACCATTCAGTTTGAATGTGATCTTTAGGCTCCAAATCATCACATCACTCTAAACCCATTGCCAACTCACATCCAACTCATTCTTATCCTTTTCCCACATGTTGGAATAGATTTCAAAATTTAAATCACAAGCCTTTAGACTCCAAAGCATCACATCATGCCAACTCATTTGATCTCATTCTTTACCACACATGTCTAATAAGATTTGAATTTGAAATTCAAATTTATCTCTCCAACATCCACACTTCCTCTTCAAGCAAAAGAATATTCCTTTGGAATATTCTTTATGCTTTTGGCATATTCTTTTCTAACCTAACTATGCAAACACATCAACCCAACCATGTTTAGTTTCCAACTAAATCATTTACATGTGAGGAATACCCAAAACACGCCCTTTGTCTAATACTTCTTCTATATCTCTTTGATATTGGACAAACACTCCCAAATCTTCTTCTAAATTACTTCATAAACATTTTTATCAGATGGCTATTTAAGTTGGTTGACCTTAAGTGTAAGAATAGTGAAGTGGTCAAAGCGTAAAGTGCACTTGGGGGTTTAGCAAGAGCGGGTAGTTAAAACGCCAAAAACTAAAAAAACCCGAAGAGGGTTCTGGCGCGTTGATGGCGTCCTGACGCATGGGTCAGCGCGCCACTGCCTGTGAGGATTTTCCACTTCCATGTTTTTGGCCTATAAATACCTCCTTTTGGTTATTGTATTCCTTACCTTTTGCCATTCTTTTTTCTTCACTTTTCTCTTCTCCTATCTTCTAATTCTATACATCAAAGTGTTCTAATCTTCTCACTCTATCATCTTATTGAGGTGAACACATCTTTGCAAGAGAGGCACGCAACTACCTAATCCATACTTGTGTGTTATTAGTCGAGGGTCTTATTTCCTATACCCTTTCTATTAGAATCGAGTGTCTAGGTTAGGTTAGGACTTGTTTCAATAATCTATCATTCATTCAATTTGGTTGTATAGGAAGTATTGTATCTTTGTGATCAAGCCTAGATTATTGGAGATCTAGTTGGGGTTTGGTAAGCTTCTAAGGTGAAGTTCTTAGTAGTCCTAGTTGATCTAAGTGATCCTAGAAGTTAAGTCAAATCAAGGGTCTTACGGGTGGATTTCGAGGGTGGAATATCGTAGGGAGTAGTTCTTCTTAGTGAGCGTCGATCTTAGTGCATCTCGGTAGAGCAAAGTGTAATACGGTATAGTCCACCATAAGGATTATACTAGAGTAATAGTATAGGTGTCGTGAATTCATAACTGGACGTACGGATGGTCTGAACCCCCCATCCCGAACCAGTATATATCATGGTGTTACTCTCTCTCTCTCTCTCTCTCTCTCTCTCTCATATATATATATATATATATATATATATATATTGGCCTTGCTGATAAGTAAATCACAACACAACTCGGTTCCATTGAGACTTAAAGTTTCATAAACTTCGAAGAAGTCAAAAAGACCGTATTCACCCCCTCTATGGTTCTATAAATATGTCTATGTGTTGTTTGATTATTTGTTCTTTACTTTCTAATAACATGCTAGGCTAAATTAATTAGTGTTTGCTTATGATTGCATGAAACCTAGTTTGTAATCTTTGATTTTATTGCTTCTTGTTAGTGGTGTGCACATTAAGATCTAGAAAACTAGCTATAAGATATTACATTAGCATAGACGTCTAGGGAAACGTGATTAGGTTAGATGAAACCTACAACTAGTTCTTCATAACTAGTCTATTTTAGGTAGATTCCTTCTTAAGTATTTTTTACAGTGATTAACTATTGAGAGGGAGTGTGTTTGACAGGTAACACCTAACTAGGTTGTCACGTAGAATGCGAACTTGACCAACTCGCTGCAGAATTAGGGGAATACTTACATATTACACTAACAAGGGTGACGAGCAATAAGTTAGAGAGAGCAACCATGGAGTAGTGCATGTTTAAGTGAGCACGTTTGTTTACCTATACGAGTTTCTCACCAATTTACTTTTCTGTATAATTAGATTAGAATTAGGAGTAGTTAGTAAATTAGTTTAAAAACCCCTCTTTAAAACCCGAGATTTACTTGCTTTCTAAAAAACATAAAAAATACAAAAATACTCTTCCCTGAACCTTTAGACCCTAGTAACGTACAATTCGAACGTACCTCACTATTCCCCTAGAGAACGATCAATCCCCCGAGTCTTGCCTATACTATACTACAATAGTTAGGTACTCTGCCTAGGAGGATTATAAAACTTATTTCGGGGGATTACAACCTGCCGCATCAAAACACATCCTTTCTCGTTATGGGATATGCTTTACTTGAGATGCAAAGCACTTAGCTTGTTTGCATCAAGATGATTAGTGATCAAATTTATTGTTGATTATCATGGATTAAGTCTAAGTGACTATTTAAGTTTGTGGTATATGAGGTTAATTTTCTTTGAGTTTTCTTTCTCTCCTTACTTTACATGATTTACAAACTCACACATGTATTACTCACATGGCCTTGAAATAACTCATTCCTTCTCAACATTCTTCCTCATTATTTTTTATCCTTTTACCATCAAAATGATTATACACATATTCCTACACATCCAAATCATTATATACCAATTCTCTAATTCATTCCTTAATCATCATTGCCAACTCCTTTATCTCTTTATAGACAATATGATTAATTCAGGAATCAATCCTTTGATTATTCTCTTCTTCATCTTCAACACCATCTCTAAGCTTAAACCTTTCCCACATAAAACTCCCAAGCTATATCCCTTACACATGCAACTTATATTCCCTTACACATTATGTACTTGTATTTACTTCTTGTCCAATAGATTCCCCTCAAAGGCTTTTTCCATAATATCATAACATTCTCTTCCACAAATTCATATATTCATTCTCTCTTCTTAAATATTCTAACACACATTACTCATTTTTCTTGAATTTAATGTTACACAAACACCACACTCATAGCTTTCTCTTTTCATTCCTTTCCTTACACATCCTCATAACTTGTATTCAAACCTCACATACATCACCAAACTTCATCACACACTTTGACAACTCACCATTCCTACTATTCAAATTTAAACTTAATCTAGGAGGCTCTTTTCCATCACATCAAACATTCCATCCAAACCAACTCACTCTAACTTACCCTTATCCTTATCCCCATCCTTATCCTTAGAATTTAAATTTTGAATTCGGATTCTTAAGCTCCAAAACATCACATCATGACAACTCATCATCTTTTCTTTATCCTACATGCTAAATTACATTTGAATTTTAAATTCAAATTATATCTCCAACTTCAATACAATTCCTCTCCAACGCTAAGATTTTCCTTTGGTACATTCCTTTGCTTTTGGCGTATTCCTTCCTATTACCAACTATGCCAAACTCATCCACTTAAACATGGTATAGTTTCTAAACCTTAAACCAGTTACATGTGAGAAATAACCAAACACCCTTTGTCCAATAATTATTCTCTATCTTCCTTTGATATTGACAAACTTACCTAAAATCTTCTTCTATAACGAATTCATTATGTTTTTTCAAGGATATTTGAGTTGGTTGACCTTGAGTATAAGAATAGTAGAAATGTCAAAGCGTGAAGTACAATTAGGGGTTTAACAAAAGCAGGTTGTTAAAAAGCTAAAATCCCGAATAAACCAACTCGGGAATCTGGCGCGTTGGCCACGTGCTGACGCGTGGGCAACGCGCCAATCTTGAATTGGTTTTTACCAATTTGGGATTTTAGCCTATAAATACCCCCGCTTGTCCTTTGTATTACTTACCTCTTGCCATTCTTCTTTCTCTCTTTTTCTCTTCTCTTACCCTCTAAGTCTAACACCTCTTGTGTTTTTAACCTTCTCTTCTATCATCTATTAAAGGACACATCTCCGCAAGAGAGACACACAAGTACCTAATCCACACTTGTGTGTTATAAGTCGAGTGTCTTCTTTCTCATACCCTTTCTATTAGAACTGAGTCTCTAGGTTAGGTTAGGACTTGATTCAACAATCTATCATTCATTCAATTTGGTTGTAAGGGAAGTCTTGTATCTTAGTGATCAAGCCTGGTCAATTGGGGTTTTAGTTGGGGTTGTGGGTAAGCTTCACTAGGCGGAAGTTCTTAGTGGTCCTAGTTGATCTTAGTGATCCTAGAGGTAAAGTCGAATCACGGGTTCTTAGGAGTGGATTCAGAGGGCGGAATACGGTAGGGAGTAGCTCTTCTTAGTGAACGTCGATCTTAGTGCATATCGGTGGAGCGAAGTTGTAATACGGCTTAATGTCCACCATAAGGATTATACTAGAGTAATAGTATAGGTGTCATGGATTCGCAACTGGACATACGGATGGTATAAACCTCTCATCTAGAACCAGTATATATCGTGGTCTCTCTCTCTCTCTCGCTATCTCTCTCTATCTATCTATCTTCATATACTTATTGTCTTCATCATCATGTAGATCATTACACCAATTGGTTATTTGTGGCTTGAAGTTTTAGAAACTTTGAAAGAAGTCAAGATAACTGTATTTACATTACTTGGACATGGCCATAGCCATGCAGATACACATTTTTTTAATCAAGGCGGACTATTGATATCATGCTCTCACATAGAGGAACCAAATTCATCTTGATTATATTCATTCATCACGCAACACGTTCCATTGTCTTGTTTATAACAGCTTTTATACCATGTTATGTCATACGCTCAAAAAATGTTGGTATAAAGACACAACCATATCGAGATTTACGATTGACACCGATACCTGCAATGATATCTCATGGTTGTGCCGTTGTAATATTTATTAAGAATGATTAAACAAAAATTTTGGTCTTCACAAGTTGACTATTCAACAAGAGTGAATAAAATTGAACATTTACGTTAGTCTTAGTTTAAGTTAACCACATAACATGATCAATACCATTAGAATTTTGGGAATAGCTTTACAACTATTTTATGGATATAGACATGGTAATAACATAATTTCATGATGATTTCACTTCATCACGAAAAATTTAATTTAATTGAAATTTATGTTCAAATAAACTATAGATACTCAAACTCAACAGGTTATTTCAATCCCGTCTTTCACGCCGTTAATAGAGGAGGTGAGATGTAGACAACCTTAAACCTACCGAAAGTAGAGAGGCTGACTTTCAGAGGGATACATCTGGCCAATCTTTCATGGGGCAATGGAAGAGGTGTGAGTTGTCACTACCCAAACGGGGCCTAGTCGGACAACGTGTCGGATTGGGCGTGACGTCATATAACATACAAAGATACAAAGAACGACCTCTGAAGGGTTCGTTTAAAAATCCACATCGTTGCATTAATTAAAAATAGTTAAAGTTTTACATTGGTCCAACGTATAATATGCGGAACGAATAAAAGGTTTTAACGTTTTTGACAACGAGGATTAACATGGATAATAATAATTTTGATAAATTGGTCAATGACAAGGCAACACCAACAAGCAAGCAAGGGAAATCCATAGCTATGCACCTGAGAAAAAATATGCTAAATACGGTCAACTAAAAGTTGGTGGGGAAGTCATAGGTTTGTAACATAATATTTAAAAGTGGACCACAGTGTTCACAGTACGTACGTGATAGTTATAGGATACAACTTCACATAAAAAACAATTTACGTTTGCTCTTTGCTCCATGACACCGAAGCTCAATTTAAAAGGAAAGCATTTTATATGCAAATTGAATTACTCGCCACTAAAGGGATTGATCCAAGATCACATTTTGACGATCCGACAGGGTATATATCCGTTTGTTCGGGACCTCGTATCTAGTAAGCCGTTATACTTATAGGATAGGGATAATTTACTCCTATTAGATCTATTTACAAACTTGCGCGCTTACTTAACCAGTACTGTCGGTTAAGCAATGTCGGTTCACGATAATTCTAGGGGCATTCATGGGATATTCGCTACTTAGGCAACACTTAATAGGAAAAAAGGAAAAGTAAGTAACTGGTCATAGTTTAAAAACAAGCAATGTTTCTTACCCAAAACTAGTAAAGTAAAATTATGTAAAAAACGAGGCTATGAAACTCACATTTGCAAGATGAGAATATGATAAATCAAGCAAGCAAAGATGGGTATAGAAATATTGTCGGACCTAGATAATAACGCGTCTAAGAAACACGGATAACATGCCAAGAATTGCACAATATGTTCATCACCAAAAGACATCCATGCGTGTTTGCTTTGTTTTGATTATCAAATCATGACGAAATAAAATCATATAGTTTTTCGTTAAGTTTCGGCGTTTAACCAAAAATTACCATTTTCAAATCCCCGATATTTATTAAGTTTCCATATTTTCAAAACGCACTAACGAGCCTTAGTTAATTAACTTCTAAGTCCGTTCCGCTAAATTCTTACCAAACTTACTATTTTTAGTAACTTTATCGCTTTTCCCAAAATATGATAACGGCGTCTTTAAATGCTACTAATCAATAGGTATGTCGTTACTATATGGTTTCGCTGTGTTTAAAAGTCCAAAATGTCCGGGAAAGTGTCCGACAACTCATTTTACTATTCACATCAGCCACATTTTCTTCCAGTTTTGTCGAAAAAATTTTCAAGTTTCATTTGGCTATAACTTGGTCATTTTAAATCCAATTTTAATGTGCGATATATGAAAAACTATCTATTCAAAACGAGCTCCCCAAAAACGACTTTTAGCCTAATGAAAACATTTTAGGGCGACCGAAACCTTAAACAAATTTGGGGACAGCTAGCAACTTTTTAGCCAAAAACGCAACAAATCCACCCAAGCTTCAAATAGTGACTAATCTAGCTATCTCTATTCACAAACTAATCCACAACATATCCACACCTAAAGGTCTAACATAATCCCTTCATTTCTATTCATTGAAAAACTTCATTCAAACTCTCATCCTCTTCCAAGTACATAATATTTACTAGTGATATATAAGTAGCATCATTATTTTATGAAATTTATTTTATAATCTTTCAAAATAATAACAAAAACATATGGATGTATGGATCTCGAAATATATTAAAGAACATAAAACAACCACAAGACATATCTAACGACACTTACAAAAATATGGAAGAACATGTAGAGAAATCACAGATTATACCCTAAAATAATATATCTATAAAACCCAACAACAAATCTTGAAACCCTAGTTTATAAACTCTTAAAAGACCTTTGAAATCAAATGAAACCCTTCTTGGAATAACCTTGGATCTTGATATAATGAAGTTTAAGATGTGTGAATATTGGTAGGAATTAAAAGTATAGATTGTGTGTGTATTTGTGTGTGTTTCATGAGCTAAGAGGGGACAAAAGAGAAAAGAAAATAATTTTGCCAAGTGAAATAAACTAAAAGAGATGTGTGTGTTTATAAGTGGGTATTTATAGGATAAGGGTTAGGGTTTTAGTGTTACAAGTGACTCAAACACACCAAGAGTGTGTGTGTTGAGGGGTTCGGCCGAATAGGGTCAAGGAGGGAGGGAAAAGAACAAAAATTTTGTCTTTGGCTCCAAGTTTAGCTTAAATGGATTACTACTTTGGCTCTAAGTTTAGCTTGAATGGCTCACTAGTGGAATTATGGTCTAAAGGTCAACATGTGAAGTGTAAGAGCCATTGTCTTGTAGTGGAGGACAAAACAAACATGTCACTTTCTTGCATGTGATGGTGTTTTTTTATTGAAATACAAACTAGAGATAAAAGAAGCTCTTTGATTTATTTAAGTGTGTGTATGCGTGTGTTTTGAGTATAGGGGGGGGGATAAATGAAATATTTGACTTAAGAACATGAGATAGACAATAACTAAAGTTTACACAAAAAGATTTTGAGTTTTCGGGGTTCCGTTAGGTGAAAAACGCGAAAAACGCAATTTAAACATTAAAGCGTAAAAATAAATACCGGGAGTGATCGTAAACTACGAAACACTTATAAAAGATAAAATAACTCATTAATATCTAAACTAATCAAAATCCAAGGTCAAAACGCGTCCGATGACGTTTTTCAGATTTACGCGGGTTAACTTCCCGGTAAACCGCCAGATTCAAACGTAACGTATTAAAGTTAAAAATAATGATCAGAAAAGTTTAAAATATTAACCTAAAATTCTCGGGGTATGACATTCTTCCCCTGTTAAAGAAGCTTTGTCCTCAAAGATTAAGACGTGGACTAAGGGTTAACGAAAAGATGAGTGTACTTTTTCTTTATTTGGTCTTCACGCTCCCAAGTAAACTCGGGCCCTCGTCTCGAATTCCAATGGATCTTCATGATTAGAATGCGGCTCTGCTTTAGCCGTTTAACTTCTCGATCCATATTTCAACTGGTTCTTCAATGAAATGGAGCTTGGCATCAATCTGGATCTCATCCAACGGAATAGCTAGTGGTTCGTCTACGAAACACTTCTTCAAATTGGAAACATGGAAAGTGCTATGAACTCGGCTTAATTGCTCTGGGAGTTCAAGCCGATAAGCAAGCGTTCCCACTTTAGCAAGAATCTTGAAAGGTCCAATATAGCGAGGGTTCAGCTTCCCGCGTTTGCGAACGTATCTACCCCCTTTTCTCATGGTGACCACTGTTAGCTGACCTTTATCTCCAACCTACAAATTCCAATGGCTTACGTCTCCTATCGGTGTAGCTCTTCTGTCTATCTCGTGCAGCTTGAATACGCTTCTTGATATGAATGATCTTCTCAGTTGTTTCATGAACAATTTCCGGACCAGTGAGTTGAGCGTCTCCAACCTCAGCCCAACAAATAGGCGATCTACACTTTCGGCCGTAGAGAGCTTCAAACGGTGCAGCTTTGATACTCGTGTGATAACTGTTGTTGTAGTAAACGCCACCAAAAAGTAGGTGCTAATCCTAACCTTTCCAAAATCAATCACACAAGCACGTACAATGTCCTTAGGTTTGGCCTATGGTTCTTAACTTTAAACCAATCTGTATGTGGATGGTAAGCCGTACTCATATCCAATTGAGTACCTAGGGCTTTATTCAGCGATTTCTAGAATTGAGATGTAAACTTACTATCTCGATCAGAAATAATCAAAGCCGGCACACCATGTCTTGAGACTACTTCCTTTAAGTATTGTCTCGTCAACTTCTCCATTGAGTCGGTTTCCTTCATTGGTAAGAAATGAGCAGACTTTGTGAGTCGGTCAACAATTACCCAAATTGTATCTTGACCAGACGTCGTCTTTGGTAACTTAGTAACGAAATCCATAGTAATGTTTTCCCACTTCCATACTGGGATCACAGGTTGAACCAACAAATCGGATGGTTTTTGGCATTCGGCGTTGACCTTTGGTTACTGCGTTTTCAAACATTTTACTGACGTATGTGGAATTCTGCTTTCTTATCTTGTGCCACAGTACAGTTTCTTTAAATCTTGGTACATCTTGTCCAATCCAGGATGTACCGAATACTTTGACTTATGCGATTCATTCATAATCAACTCTTTTAAGTCACCAAAACAGGGGATCCAACTTCTATTCCTCAAATATAATGTTTCATCAGCACGTGGCTCTAGCGTCTTAATCATACCACACAGATCTTCGGTTCCAAAATTCTCCTCCTTTCTCGCCTCAACTTGAGCATTTAAAATTTGCACAAGGAGGTTTAGACCAATCGTCAAAACTAAAGCTCAAACTCATAGAGGCTTAATCCGTTCCTTTCGGCTCAAGGCATCTGCCACCACGTTCGCCTTTCCTGGATGGTACGAAATCTCACGTGTAGTCATCTTCAAACAGCTCCAACATCTTCGTTGTTCATGCTAACTCTTTCTGATCTATGCCAATGTTTGCAAAACTTTTTGATCAGTGAACACTTTGCATTTAGTGTCGTACAAATAATGTCTCCACATTTTGAGAGCAAACATACAGCTCCAGCTCTAGTCATGGTGTAGGTGTAATTCTTCTCATGACCTACTTAATGGCATGACGCGTAGGCTAATGGTCCTTCTCCCTTTGCATTAAAACTATCTAATCCTTTTTATGAGAAGCTTCACAGTAAACCACGAAGTTTTCTACATACCTTGGGTTAAAGCAAAATCGTGCAATACACAACTTCTGCTTCAAACAGTTGAATACTGCATCTGCCTTTTCACTCCAATCGCAACACTTCATGTTTTTCTTGAGTCAGCTTCATCATAGGCTTGGTAATTTTGAGAGAAACACATCGATAAAATCGTCGGTAATAGCAGCAAGACCTAGGAAAGAAATTAACGAATCTCTTTGTCAGTGTCTTGGGCGATTTTGCCCAAATCTTGATAGACTACAATCTTTGCTGGGTCCACAGTGAATGCCGTCATATCAATTCACAGTGACCAAAGAGTTTGTACCTTCGACAGCCAAAATTCACACTTTGAAAACTGGGCGTACAATTTTTCCTCCTTAAGCAACTCAAAAGTTGACTTAAGGTGTTCCACATGCTCTTCCTCGCTCTTGGAGTAGATCAAGATGTCATCAATGAAAACGATCACGAACTTATCTAAGTACGGTTTGCACACTCGATTCATCAAGGGATCAGTGAATACGCCGGTGGGCGTTGGGCAGTCAAACGGACATCACTTGAAACTCATAGTGACAGTAGCAGTATGTCCATAATCGTTATTGGTCTTTAGAATGTCTTCCTCTCGAACTCTGAGTTGATGATAACCAGATCTCAGGGGTCGATCTTAGAGTAGACGTTTGCCTTTGCAAGCTGATCAAACAAGTCGTCGACTAGCGATTTCTCAGAAGTCTGGAATATCGAATCTTCACAATCAATTGTTCAGTTCACGGTAAGCGATCACATCTCGAAAAGATTCCATCTTTGTTTTTGACACAAACAAGACCGGGGCTCCCCAGTTCCGGGTGAGGAATCGTTTATAAATCCCTTGTTAGAAAGTTCTTGCAGCTGAGTAGACAGTTCTTGCAATTCTGACGGTGCTAATCTATACGGAGCTCGCGCCACAGGTGCAGCACCAGGGACCAAATCGATTTGAAATTCGACTTGTCGCGTAGGCGGTAATCCAGGCAAGTCTTCTGGAAAAACCTTCGGAAAGTCCCGTACAGTCGGCACGTCCTCAAGTCGCTTCTCCTCCGACTTGTCCTCGATTTCCTTCTTCGTAACTTGTGCCAGAAAAACTAGGCAACCTCTCTTAATGTATTTCTGAGTTCTAGTGCACGATGTAATGCTCAACTTCGACTTCTCTCCTTTGCCGTCTCTATCACCTTAAACGATCAAAACTTCATCTCCATAGGGAATTCGTACGATCTTTCTCATCCAAATAACGATCACCCGACCATGACCCTCATCTACCATATTGAATGGTTCGACTACCAATTCCATGCTGATAATGACGTCAAAACTACCAAACTTCTTTCTAAACCTAGTATGAATATACTTTCAACATACCATCAAACAAAAGTATTCATTTGACCTTAATCCAAATTTACGTTGCTCCTAATCATGTAACGGTTTTTACTCCCTTATTGGTCAAACTAAGTCAAAGGTCACTTTGCGTAAACGCATCCTTTCCCGTTATGGGATATGCTTTACTTGAGATGCAAAGCACTTAGCTTGTTTGCATCAAGATGATTAGTGATCAAATTTATTGTTGATTATCATGGATTAAGTCTAAGTGACTATTTAAGTTTGTGGTATTTGGAGGTTAATCATACTTTGAGTTTTCTTTCTTCCTTACTTATAAATGATTTACAAACTCACACATGTATTCCTCACATGTCCTTTACATAACTCATTCTCTTCTAAACATCTTCCTCATTATTTTTTAATCCTTTTACCCATCAAATGATTATACACATCTTCCTACACAATCCAAACATTATATACCAATTCTCAAATCATTCCTTAATCATCATTGCCCAACTCCTTTATCTCTTTATAGCAATATGATTAATTCAGACTCAATCCTTTGATTATTCTCTTCTTCATCACCAACACCATCTCCAAGCTTAAACCTTTCCCACATAAACCTCCCCAAGCTTATCCCTTCACATGACAACTTATATTCCCTTACACATTGTACTTGTTATACTTCTTGTCCTATATATTCCCCACAAAGGCTTTTTTCCATCAAATCATAACATTCTCTTCCACACATTCTCTATTCATTCTCTTCTTCACTTCAACACACATACACCTTTTATCTTGAATTTAAGTTACACACACACACACACACTCAAAGCTTTCTTTACATACCTTTCCTATACACATCCTCATAACTTGAATTCAAACCTCACAACATCACCAAACTTCCCTCACACACTTTGCCAACTCACCATTCCTAATATTCAAATTTAAACTTAATCTAGGAGGCTCCTTTCCATCACATCAAACATTCCATCCAAACCAACTCACTCTAACTTACCCTTATCCTTATCCCCATCCTTATCCTTAAAATTTAAATTTTGAATTCGGATTCTTAAGCTCCAAAACATCACATCATGACAACTCATCATCTTTTCTTTATCCTACATGCTAAATGACATTTGAATTTCAAATTCAAATTATATCTCCAACATCCACACTTCCTCTCCAAGCAAAGAAATATTCCTTTGGTACATTCCTTATTCCTTCCTATCCCAACTATGCCAACTCATCCACTTAACCATGGTTAGTTTCTAACTAAACCATTTACATGTGAGAAATACCCAAACACACCCTTTGTCCAATACTTATTCTCTATCTCTTTGATATTGGACAAACATCCCTAAATCTTCTTCTAAACTACTTCACAAATGTTTTTATCAAATGGATATTTGAGTTGGTTGACCTTGAGTATAAGAATAGTGGAAGGGTCAAAGCATAAAGTAAAATTAGGGGTTTAACAAGAGCGGGTATTTAAAACGCCAAAATCCCAAAAAACCAAGACGGGATTCTGGCGCGTTGGCCACGTGCTGACGCGTGGGTAGCGCGCCACTCTCGAATTGGTGTTTACCAATTTGGGATTTTAGCCTATAAATACCCCCTCTTGGCCTTTGTATTCCTCACCTCTTGCCATTCTTTCTTTCTCTCTTTTCTCTTCTCCTACCCTCTGAGTCTAACACCTCATGTGTTCATAATCTTCTCATCTATCATTCTATTGAAGAACACATCTCTGCAAGAGAGACACACAAGTACCTAATCCACACTTTTGTGTTATAAGTAGAGTGTCTTCTTTCTCATACCCTTTCTATTTGAACTGAGTCTTTAGGTTAGGTTAGGACTTGGTTCAACAATCTATCATTCATTCAATTTGGTTGTAAGGGAAGTCTTGTATCTTAGTGATCAAGCCTAGATCATTGGGGATCTAGTTGGGGTTTGGTAAGCTTCCAAGGGGAAGTTCTTAGTGGTCCTAGTTGATCTTAGTGATCCTAGAGGTAAAGTCGAATCACGGGTTCTTAGGGGTGGATTCCGAGGGCGGAATACGGTAGGGAGTAGCTCTTCTTAGTGACGCCCGATCTAGTACTATCGGTGGAGCGAAGTTTTAATAACGGCTTAATGTCACTCATAAGGAATATACTAGAGTAATAGTATAGTGTCATGGAATCGCAACTGGACATACAGGATGTAATATAAACCTCTCATCAAGAACCAATAAATATCTGTCACTCGCTCTCTCTCTCTCAATCTAACTATCTATCTATCTATCCTATCTTCTTCATCTACTTATTATCTTCATCATCAGTAATCATTACACCAATTGGTATTTGTGACTTGAAGTTTTAGAACTTCGAAAGAAGTCAAACTAACTGTATTTACATTAATTGGGCATGTGCATAGCCAAGCAGATACACATATTTTTAATCAAGGCGGACTATTGATAACATGCTCACACAAAGAGGAACAACAAATTCATCTTGATTATATCCATTCATCACGTAACACGTTCCATTGTCTTGTTTATAACAGCTTTTATACCATGTTATGTCATACGCTCAAAAAATGTTAGTATAAAGACACAACCATATCGAGATTTACGATTGACACCGATACCTGCAACGACATCTCATGGTTGTGCCGTTGTAATATTTATCAAGAATGATTAAACAAAAATTTTGGTCTTCACAAGTTGACTATTCAACAAGAGTGAATAAAATTGAACATTTACGTTAGTCTTAGTTTAAGTTAACCACATAACATGATCAACCATTTAGATTTTGAATAGTTTACAACTATTTATGGATTAAACATGGTAATACATAATTTCATGTTGATTTCACTTCATCAGAAAATTTAATTTAATTGAAATTTATGTTCAAATAAACTATAGATACTCAACTCAACGGTATTCAATCCCGTCTTTCACGCCGTAATAGAGGAGGTGAGATGTAGACAACCTAACCCATACCCGAAAGTAGAGAGGCTGCTTTCAGAGGACATCTGGCCAATCTTTCATGGGGTAATGGAAGAGGTAAGATGTTGTCACACCCCCAAACGGGGCCTAGTCGGAAACACGTGTCCGGGGGCGTGACGTCATAATACACATCACACAAGATACAAAGAACGACCTCTAAGGGTACGTTTAAAAATCCAACATCGTTGCATTAATTAAAATAGTTAAAGTTTTACATAGGCCCAATGATAATATGCGGAAGCGAATAAAAGGTTTTAAAGTTTGACAACGATGTTAACATATATAATAATAATTCTTGAAAATCGGTCCAATACAAGGTAACACCAACAAGCAAGCAAAGACATCCATAACTAAGCACCTGAGAAAAACATGCTAAAACGGTCAACATAAAGTTGGTGAATTCATATATTTGAATTTAATATTAAAAGTGGACCACAAGTTCATAGTACGCACGTGACAGTTATAGGAGATACAACTTCACATAAAAAGCATTTACGTTTGCGCTAAGCTCATGACACCGAAGCTCAATTTAAAAAGAAGCATTTTATATGCCAGATAGAATTACTCGCCCTAAAGGTATCTGACCAAGATCACCTATTGACAATCCGACATGGAACCAGTGTGGTCGGTTAAACAATTGACGGTTCATGATAATTCGGGCATTAGTGGTCTATTCGCTACTTAGGCAACACGTAATCAGGAAAAAGAAAACGTAAAGTAACTGTGTCCATAGTTTAAAAACAAGCAATGTTTCTCACCCCAAACTAGTAAAGTAAAAATAGTAAAACACTATGAACTCACCTTAGCAAGATGAGCAAATGATAATCACGCAAGTAAAAGATGTTATAGAAATCTAGCCGCGACCTAGAATAATAACGCGTCTCAGAAACACGAAAACATGCCAAGAATTGCACAATATGTTCATCACCAAAAGACATCCATGTGTGTTTGCTTTGTTTTGATTATCAAATCATGACAAAATAAAATCATATAGTTTTTCGTTAAGTTTCGGCGTTTAACCAAAAATTACCATTTTTAGAAAGTTTCTATTTTAGGAAAGTTTTTAGTTTCGGACGTTAATACCGTCCCCGATATTTATTAAGTTTCCATATTTTCAAAACGCACTAACGAGCCTTAATTACTTAACTTCTAAGTTCGTTCCGCTAAATTCTTACCAAACTTACTATTTTTAGTAACTTTATCGCTTTTCCCAAAATATGCTAACGGCGTCTTTAAATGATACTAATCAATAGGTAAATGTTACTATATGTTTCGCTAGTGTTTAGAAAGTTCAAAAATGTCCAAAAACTCATTTTACTATTCACATCAGCACACTATTCATCCGGTTTTGTTGAAAAATGTTTTAAGTTTCATTTGGCTATAACTTGGTCGTTTTAAATCCAATTTTAATGTGCGATATATGAAAAACTATCTATTCAGAACGAGCTCTCCGAAAACTACTTTTACGCCTAATGAAAACATTTTTAGGTCGACCAAAACCTCAAAACAAATTTGGGACAGCAAGCACTTTTTGCCAAAAACGCAACCAAAATCCATCTGAACTTCACAATAGTGCCTAATCTAGCCTAATCTCCATTCACAACTAATCCACAACAAAACCACACCTAAGACTAACATAATCCCTTCATTTCTATTGTTGCAACTTTCATTCAACTCTCATCTCACCAAGAACATAATATTTAACTAGTGAAACAAAGTAGAATCATTATTTATGAAATCTTGTTTTATAATCTTTCAAAAATGAAAACACAACATATGGATGTATGGATCTTGAACATATAAGAAGAACATAAGAAAAACCACAAAGAAAGATTCAAGATACTTACAAAAATGAAGAACAAGTAGAGAAATCACAAGATCTATACCCCAAAATAATAGGTCTATAAAACCCAACAACAAATCTTGAAACCCTAGTTTATAAACTCTTCAAAGACCTTTGAAATCAAATGAAAACCTTCTTGGAATAACCTTAAATCTTGATATAATGAAGTTTAAGATGTGTGAATATTGGTAGAAATCAAAAGTATGGATCATGTGTGTGTTTGGTGAGCTATGAGGGGACAAGAGAGAAAAGAAAACAATTTTGCCAAATAAAATGTACTAAAAGAGATATGTGTGTTTATAAGTAGGTATTTATAGGATAAGGGTTAGGGTTAGTGTTACAAGTGACTCATACACACCAAGAGTGTGTGTTGAGGGGTTCAACCGAATAGGGTCAAGGAGGGGGGGGAGAACAAAAAATTTGTCTTTGGCTCCAAGTTTAGCTTAAATAGCTTACTACTTTGGCTCCAAGTTTAGCTTGAATGGCTCACTAGTGGAATTGTTGTAAAACCTAAAAATCTCAACAAGTGTAAAATTACCAAAATACCCCTAATGCAAGAAAATTACATAAAATCTTAAATAAACTTCATTTAAATGTTAGAAATTATAAAAATACAACATATGACAATTATCAAATTTATGTAAGATTAAAATATCTTATATTATGCAAGAAAAATAATTAATACTTATGTATATATATTTTTAGCCGAATTATAATTATATATTTATTTATACATTAAAATTAAATCAAATAAAATTAGGATAATTACAAAAATAATTTGGCAAGTTAAAGATCTGATTTAGTATATTTTAAAAGCCCTATAACTCGGCCAAATTTCTCCATATTATCTTTATTTCATTTTTATTTGTTAAATCCCTAAAACAAAACTCACCGAAAACCCTAAAATCAAAAGAGGCAGCACAAGAATTTTCCAGAG
>BQNB010081627.1:0-29568 GCA_026074375.1 Tanacetum coccineum
CGTATACTAGCTTGAAGTAAAATTTTCTCAAAAGAACTTGGAAGTGTCAACTTATGTTTGTCTAAGTCGTAAGAGTAGAAATAATGTCTAAACACGAAATTTATGTGCTGGAATTACTTTTAAAGTCCTATGTTCTACAGTTAAGTAACCAAATGATTTTGAACAAAAAACGTGTTTTTTGGTCACTGGTGGCGGTCCCATAAATATTAGGGCGGCCCCCAAATATATCTGGGGGCCGTCACCTTTCTGGGGCCGTCTGTCTATTTCGTCAGAATTTGGCAAACTTCGAAAAATTATATAAAATCAACCGTAAGTCCGTAGAAGTCGTGCCACCCGTCATTTTAAAGATAATTGAGTCTACTTTCATTTAAAAGAACTTCCAAGAATTTATTTCAAACTTAAATAAGTCATAGTTTCTAAATACTACATAGTGATCAAAACGTTATGTTTCGGTTTAACGTAAAACTTGTATTTTATCTTTTCCTTCGAGTCGGGCATTTCTAGTTGATGTATCTTTGAAAAATAGTATGTTTATGTTTTCAAAATATGGATCTTGACTAATTTTGAAATGGGGAGGAAACTATTTTAATTTCAAATAAAATCGAGCTAAGTATACGTCTGTACATCTAATACACAAAACAATGACGAATATCTTTATGTGTTATGCTAAAATAATTATGTGTTTTTTCCTAGGTCTTAATATTGCTATTAGATATTATTAAGTTATCATTACTATTTGTAATTGAGCTACTTATATATCTAAACATGTGTGTCATGTATGCTATTTGTATGTTACTAGTTTTCGTGATTATGCCTAATAGAAATAACGCTAGATCTCTTGCGTTAAGTTGCGAAAGTGTTTGTGCATTGCATATAGGCATAGATAGCTATATTTACAAATGTTACATAAACATCCTGTAAATTAATTTGAGTATAGTAACCTACTTAGGAATTAGAGTTTAATAGTGTGTCAAGTATGTTGGAATATATTGTCATAAGATCACACGTTAAAACTCGTCACCAAGTATGATGGTTAAACAAAAGAAAATATTGTATTAGTATATTAGTATTTAAATAAAAGAATATGTATTTTTAAACTTTGTTTGTGCTTGATTGTTCTAACACGCACACATAATTATATTCTTTCTATAAACATATAGTATTTTACTAAAGATGTGTGTTGTATAAAAAATGGTTAGAAAAATCATTCATTTACTCACAAGATGTCAAAAACTATTCATACTAGGTATAACAACAAATAGTTTCTTGCACAAGCAAAATATATGACAATCTTGAAGTAAGAAATTATGTCATTATTCATTAACCTCACCTTACAACTAGTCTTAGGATTCATGGAACACACTATGAAAATCTTTATTTGTTTTCTTTTAAAAGAGTATTCGTGAGGGTCAAGAAAGATTTCGAATATATGTCAACTCATTATTCAAACTATGATTGATATTATAATCGAATCTAATTGACAAGTTTTCGAGTATGGACAAGAAATAGAATTCTTATTTGTCTAGCTTTAAGATTATATCAAAATGTAACGAGAGATATTATCTTAAACCTATATAATCAATCACATTTGATTGATATGGAAATAACGACATCCTTTTCTAAGACGATAAGAATATGCATCAGATCATAACTCGCACTTGTGTAAATGATGTCATATTGAGTCTACTTGTTAAATAGTTGTGTTCCAAATATTTGGCAAATATATGCATAAAATACATAATGAAGTAGGATTGACGACTTGAATGTTTTATTCAAAATATTCAAGTAATTTACCGTGCAATGCACTTGGTAAAGTCGTCATGTCCGAAAATCCAAACATGAGCAAATGCACAACATATGTAACTTTGCTCAAACAATTCAAAAGCACAACTCAAAACTCAAATTCTCTTCTCATCAAAAGTCTTTCTTACTTTACCAAATGAGCATAATATTTCTTATTAACTAAATGTGAACCCTTTAACCATTAAAGATTAAAACTAGGAATAATTGAACATATTCCACAAACCATTATCTTTCTTTCTTTTATTAAGTGATCGTAAGTGGATTTCGAATATGAAGATGATTATTATTTAAATGATAATCAATCTCACTATTCAATCTAGGGCTGAGCATATTGGACCGTCGACCAGAAAACCGGACTGACCGGACCGAACGTATTTCGGTCCGGTCCTCGGTCCATGCTTTTTGTTACAATCGGTTTTCGATCCGGTCGGTCCGGTCTTACAGAAAACCCGACGATTATGCCTTACAGGACCAGACCGGACCGAAGACCGAACCGAGCCGACCCGAACCGGACCGTACCATTTCGTTCCGCCGTTTTGGACCAATTCGGTTTCGGTCCGGTTGGATCTTGACCGGTCTGGTCCGGTTTTCGAACCGTGAGCACCCCTGATGAAATCTAATTAAAAAATTAGAATATGAACATGAAATCGAGATTATGATTTATCTAGATTACGGAAATATCAATCAAATGAGCATAGATATTTTTCTGAGACTACATGTTTAACCATCCTCGATTATTACATGAAATCATGAAGTCGATTGCAAGACAACAAGATTAGTCATCGAATTGTAACTCATACTTGCATTGAAGATTTTTCATTGAGTCTAAAGTGTTCAAATGTTTGTGTTATTAGCTATGGTCAAATTATACATGCTAAACTTAACACACTCTAAGTAAGATTGGCAACTTATAAATCTCCCCCGAGAAACATAAGTACTCAAACTTGATAAGCAAGACTTAGATGTCATTTTTGAAAATTCAAACCGAGAACCCTTATAAATTATGTAAGCTTCTCATAATAACCTAATGTCAACACCATCTCCCAAATAATAGGAAAATGATCCTTGCCCAAATTTGGCACCTCTACGGATCGATGGATCCTACATCCAAAATTAGTCTTTGGTTTAAGAAGATCCGCCCAATGGCTTTGGATTTAAACATCTTCCTTTTGTCAATCTCTTATTTAAAAGTCCAACATACATGTAACTAACCTTTAGCAAACCATCATTGTTTCTACAAAGAAACACTCACAAGATCTATTAAGGTAAGTAACCTTAATTAGATTTCTTTCTTGAAAGACATGCAAAGGTGCATTCTTATAACATTCTCAATATAGTACATTACACATTGTCACTCTTAAGCAGAATCCTAGGTTCTAGATGACTCGTTCTTTCTTAAAATTACAACAACTTGCCTTCTCTCTCATTCAATCATAGAATTCCACACAGCTTGATTAGGATTATGCAAGCCAAAATTAAAGCATGTTTGTTGAGTCATATTAGGCCTTGTATGAAAAGACAATACAAATTTCATCTTTGTTACATTTCAGTAGAAAAATATAGAAATTCTATTTTGTCTAACATGACAATAACTAATGGAGAATCTATTACACTTGAAATTCAATTTGATCTAATGGTTGAATTGCTTCCAAGAGTAAAGTTGGGTTCGTGGTATAACCTGTAAAAATGGTCATGTTTAGCCTGAATTGAACACCACTAGTGATAGTATCATTTTCATTCTTTAATTTGATTAAATGGCTCTTCTTAAATATGCCTAATGATAGTCTACATTAATGGACTTTGTATCCTATTAGGAGTGAATACTAAACAAGTAGAAATTAGGATTCTCCTTAGTCAATCTAGACTACCTGCACCTTACGTATGTGCTTTGAAGTTTTAAGATGATAACTTGCTCCCATGTAATGCAATTATATGTCTTCATGCTTATCTTGATGCTCAACGCTTATTTACTTAGCTATTGAATGCATGTCTATTGTAAAGGCGTTCATCTTTTTCTAGCAATTTAGATAAAATATCTCTTAGTTTATCTAAATAACACATGCTCCTAAATGCTAAATGCTAACACGTTTAACATGACGATTACATTTAAAATTATCATGTTTTGTATGCGTCATCTTACATGACTTACGTGTTAATTGTGCACCTACAGTATGTCATTTAGATGTATAACAATTAACTTTTAGATGTTATATAGTCTTACACATTAATCTCGTTGATTATTGTGTTGATGCATGCTTGGATAAAATTGCATTCTTATATCTATATGTCTTAGGCATCTAGGTATATATTTTCTCACATTAGAATATTTTTCTTCGCGTCCATGTCACAAATCTAAAAAGTCAAAAGAGTCGTAAAATGGTTTTATATCTCCTAGAGTCTTCACTCACACATTCGCTTAATCATCATCTCGCTTTCTTCCAAATGATCCACTCTTTTTTCAAGGGAAGGTTGGATACAAATCTAATACACCTCAAAGTAGGTTTAACAACTTAAATATTTAATCTGAAATATTCAAGTATTTTTAACTTGCGATCGCAAACGTTAAAGGTCATATCCGAAAATCCATATTCAAAGCCTTTTAACAACATAAGTTAAAACGCTCTCCTTTTCTTTTTGACGAAAACATTCTTTATTCATCCCTCAAGTGCGAATCATTCAATTATCTTCGTCTAGGTCTAGGAATATTGGAACACATTCTGTAAAACCTTCTCTTTTATTCTGCTAGTCTCGATTCTAGTCTATTTTCTATTCTATGCGTCATGGCTACTTAATTACTTCATCCGAAGTATCTTAAATATTTTTAATTAGCGAAATGTGTTGATCCCAATAGAATAGATCTTACTTAGCTTATATAAGCCTAAGTTGTATTTAATAAATCCAAAACAACTATGATAGAAACTTTGATTGTGAATATCAAAGACTATGTAGAATCTAGTCAATGATACTAAGAAGAATTTCAATGAAACCATAATGAATAAGATTAATAACAAACAGTTTACCAAACTTTCAGCCTTAATATAATACGAACACTCTTAATAGTGTTAGGGTTACAAAAATTTGAATAAGATGATGAGACGTAACTATGTGAATAAAGAAAGAAATAGGTATAGGTAGGGTAGTCTGTAAGCATATACATGATCGTGTGTTCTAATTATATGTTATTTTGATTAATTGGTCAAGGTGTGCGTGACTATTAAATTGTTATTTGCTAAGTCTTGGAATGGGTAGATGTACCGAAATAAAATTTTTATAAGAAAAACTTTAGGCCTTGACGTGGATTTAAGGTTTATTCAAGTCAAAATATATTTTTCGGTCAAAGCTTAACAGTGTTACTCAATAATTTACCAAAGGTTTTAATTAAATATTATAAAAAACATTATGAACATGTTATCAAGTAAATACTCAAATTGTTATTGGAAAAATGATATGGAAAACAAAGTGCGCAAGATTCGTGACTCGAATCGACCGTTAACATAGTTCAAACGATTCCCGAAACTGATAGTTCATCAAAAACTATAATTTAATATTTACTAAACACTTCCGCCCTCTATTATTTGGTACCTGTACACTTACTTTAAAAGTTTTATTATAAATAAAATTTTTATACCATCATGAACTGTTAATTACAGATTGTAAGCGTGGATGTTATAAATAGATCTATTGGGACTAATTATCCCTATCCGGGTAAGTAGCGCTCACTGTGCCGGTGTACCGGACAAAGGGTATATATCATGTCAATTTCATTTGGTGTCTTGGTCAGACACCGGTAAGGAGCCAAAAATACATTTGGCATTATTAAAGCTACAAAAAATTAAGCTTCTACGTGTCATGAGCTAAAGCGCAACATTAAATACATTTATGTTTTATAATTTAGAAATCTTGTGGTCCACACGACTTTGTTGAAACAATACTAGTTATTTATACATTTTTTATTACACTGCGGTAAGCAGTAGACAATATTCTCTTTTGAATTCAAACATTTACATTTACACAAATTATAACACACCAACTTATTGACATTTTTAAGCATGTTTTTCTTAGGTGAATTAGATGCTTGGATTATCTGATGTGCATTGGAGTCTAAATTGACAAGATTTCATTCATGGATTTCTACTTACATACAAATGATCAAACCTCGTTGTATTGTTTCAAGCTTTTTGTGGTGATGCAATTATGGGACAAATGTTATATCAATTTCAAAAAAAAATCAACGAGATTATTTTTCAAACACAGCACTTAGAGTCGTTACTCTTGTAATCTCCATGTGCTGCTGATATTATGAATAACTCCCCTGAGGACATACTTCCTCCGCTGTGACTTATTTTTTAGGGGGTGTTACAGATTGGTATCAGAGCACTGGCTATAGAGAATTAGGTTGCATATTTTACCCTAGACTATAGCCGTTTTCACAAACATTGCATCACATAAAACATTTTCAAAGTGCATACACACTACTTGCTTACTTGCTTAAGTTACTTGTTACCTTAAGTGCTTACATGACATACATATATATAATATATATGCTTGCATTCCTTTTGCGTATATCGTAACTTAATTATAGTATGAAGTAAATATATAAAGACTAAAACATTTCTTAAGAAATTGTGAGTTGCAGCAATGGTCTCTTTTATACCACAACATTGTGAGCTACACAATGAGTCTCATTCAACTTCTTAGACATGTGAGTTGCACAATGGTCTCACTTTGTTCTCAAACATTTTAAGTTAAACAATGGTCTCTAAGAATATATTTTTTTCTCATAACTTTATACAATATTGTATTACGCGAAAACCGTCATAATTTTTTTTTACATAGAATTATGTATGAATCTAAGTATTACAAGTCTTGTATTGGGCGGGACTTGTAATATAAGGATTGATATGGATAATTGATTATGTTAACAAAACCGTCACATGTTCTGTCAACCATAGGATTATGCATGAATCTAAGTATTACAAGTCTTGTATGGGCGGGACTTGTAATAGGAGGATTGCCGTGGATAATTGCTAATGTTGACTCATACATAGTCAGACCTTTATCTTATTATTATACACCTTATAACCATACAATAATTTTTGAGCGCTAGTGTCGAATCTTCCCAGATTGTTTTTACTCTCCGCTCACGAAGACGAGTTTAAGCACTCGTCCCATACTCATTAGAGCACATGAATTGTCATGTCATCCATCACCTGAAGTTATATGTGAGTATGCATATTGCATAGGTAAAATTATTAAGTAGGATTAATATATTCTAATTATTTGAAAGATTAGAGACGCCCTCTTTCATTTAAATAAATAAATTGTGAATCACCGAACCATAAGTTTATCATTTCTTACTTACATAAATTTGGACGCTTCTTTATGTAAATAAAGAATTATAAATGAGTGGGCTTAATGGTATCCAATATGAGACGAGTATGAACTTGAACCCAATAATCACCGAAATTCGTTAAAAGAATTAGAAACACAAATGGTGCTTGGGACCACTCAATAAATTTCACGAAAAACCTACAAGGCCCGCTATGAGCTAAATGATCTCATTCTTAAGTTATTACTTTTGCCGTTTCAAATCTTTGCGATCACGAACTGTCTGTGGATCTAACAGACTAAGTACAATGTTTTGTCACCTATCACATAAGCTCTCCCGCGAGCTCCTTCTATTTGTTGATCATTATTATGGGGGTATTGTTTCTTCGGGAGTGTTCTCACTATACTTATACTAATCATTGTATACTACGGTCATTCTCGTATGGTTAAAGTGTTTTATGGTGTTGTTGGTCCTGAGCGGTTCCCATCTTGTACAAGTCTAATTCCATCAAGCGATACAAACCTCCCTCAACAAGCTAAACGACTTCTTGTCCGCTACAATATTCTCGTAGTGAGTTAATCATGTTTCAGCCAATTTAAAGTTACAAAAAAATTTTCAGTCCTGGTACATTCTAGTAAGCCAAGAAAGTCGTTATACTACATCTCATTAGCTCGCGGTCGACATATTAATCATCGAACATTGCATATATCAGAGAAATTAAGAACTGCCCTTAAACAATTAAGACTTCAAGACAATGCATACTCACGCCGTATACACTTTCTCATTGATGTTTTTCGTTAAAAATTAAAAAGACTCTCTCTATAATAGTGGTTATATCAATCATACAAACTCGTAATGATATTTTTCGTTAAAAATATCCATTCTAAACATCGTGCACTGTAAGGTGTGGTGGGTTGCGGCAGTTCTCCTACTTGGTGGCATTTTGATTTAGATCACCAGAATACAATTACACTATGATTTCAAACAATCACATCACGACATATAAAATGAGCATCCCCTCATATATGGCAATGAAAACATATATGAATAATTACATACATAAAGAAAACTACAAAGGTCCTTGCGTCCGAGCTATGCAGGAATATAACTCATAATACTTAACAAGACACAATAGAATGATTAAAATATCCTGGTCACCTAACCAAAATTAAGAGATATCAAAGAATGGACGAAATATCAATATTGCTGAATAAAGGCATCATCACTTGTTTAGAACTGGTTTTAAAATATAAATCTATTAAATTTTTTTTTTTGTGAGGTCCACAAACACGTAACTTAAACAAATTTAATCACATGGGGACACGAGATTTCTTTAAGGGGTAGGTACTGTAATATCCGGCAATTTTCGAAACTCTAAATGTCTATGTTACCATTTTGACATTGGGGTCTCTGAATTTTTTTAACATTTGACTTTTTTAACCGTCGTCCAATAAAAAACAATTGCCGGCAGAGCCAGATAAATTCAAACATATTATAAATAATAAATCATAATTATTATATTATTCTATCTCATCATGTTTATAACTAAACATTTGCTCAGAAGGTTCCTGTGAGACATTCAATTACATGTGAAGGTTACACTATTGAAGAATATAACAATAGTGGTTACTTCATAAATAAACTATTTGCTATCATTGCTAATCCTAAGCACTCTTTGAGAATATATAATTATTCCCGTAATACATTCATATACTATTCCTAAAAACTATTTCAGAATACAATTTCCTAATACTAATCCTGAGCACCTATTTTGTAGAAATATATTATTCCTAATACTATTTATAATACTATTCCTAATACTATTCGTAGCACTATTTGAGAATATATATTATTCCTATCTTTTTAAAATTTGAATCAGGTGATGAGACGTAACTATGTGACAAGAGAAAGAAATAGGTATAGGTATGGTTTTCATGTAAGCAATATACATGATGGGTGCTAATTATATTTTTTTGTAATTTGGTCCCAATGTTGTCTTGACTTTAAATTGTTATTGCTATGTCTTGGAATGGTAGCGGTACCGAGATAAAAATTATTATAAAGAAAAACTTAGGCCTTGACGTGGATTTAAGTTTATTCAAGTCAAAATATATTTTTTCGATCAAAGCTTAACAGTGGTACACAATAATTAACCAGGTTTAATTAAATATTATAAAAAAATATTTATGAAATGTTATCAAGTAAATACTCATTTTTATTGGAAACAATGGCGCAAGTTTCTTGACTTGAATCGACCGTTAACTAGTTCAAACGAGTCCCTAACGATAGTTCACAAAAACTCCAATTTATTTAACAACAAATCACCATCTATTATTTGGTACTTTACACTTACATTTAAAAGTTTATATATAACTAAAATGTAATATACCATTAACTTCATTACATTAAATTATCACACACACTTAAACACTCATACCCCTCCATAAAATCCGTCGCACCACAGCCCGGCCGGCCAGCCACCCATCTCGCCGTCTGCCACCCACCACCCCCACCGCCGCGGGACGAAAAATTTCCGACGAGTTATTTCCCGCCGAACTCCCAAAATGTCTCTCCCTTCCCTAACTCCGATCTAACCGATCTACCACACCACGCCCACCCTCCTCCAGCCATCGAACCTCACTCACCAACTCTTCCCAACCACCCAAGCTGCTTTGGGTTTCGTCTGGCAACCCAAAAGGGTGCGTTTGTTGTTAGAGCCAGCTGGGTGTACGCATGAGTTCGCGGCCGTAACATCGTCGACCCAACTCATCGGTGTGTTATAAGTCTTTACGTTACTTGGGTTCAGTTATTTTTGTTGTTTGAAAGTGATGAAATCCATGAGACACTTCGTTAGACTAGTTGTGCTAGTCTGATGAAGTCGGACATGAAGGCAGTGTATAGGTTAGAGTAAGAGTATTTAAGCCAAAATATATTTGGTCGAAAAATAAATTTTTTTTTTTTTTTTTTGGCAACTTTGGTATAATCGAGCTAGAGAGGAAGTTTAGCATGTATTTCAGGGTCTGAGACTTTGTAAAAATGTATGTTTTGTTTTTGAAAATCTCGAAACGCTGCCAAAATTAATTTCGACCAAATATTCGCTTACAATACTCTTACTTAACCTATACACGGCCTTCATGCGATCAATCAACCTAGCACAACTATCTAACGCAAGTGTCCTCAATGTGATTTCCATCACATTCAAAAACAAAATAACAGAACCCAAGTAAACGAAACTTATACCAACACCGAAGTGTTGGGTCGACGACTGTTACGGCGCGAAACTCATCGTACACCGCTGGCTCGAACAACAAACTCACCCTTTTGGGTGTATTTCATGAGGTGTTTGGTTGTATACTTGTAATAGATCAAATAAATGCTTTAACGGAAAATATCCTTAGGGATACATTTTTACTAAAGGCTACTTGAGGACAAGTAGGATTCAAGTGGGGGGATAATTGATGACATCAAATAACGTCTATTTTATAGCATCATTTTTTTTAACGGCGAGTTAGTACAGTTACTAAGTTAGTTATTCAATTTCACAGTACTTACCCAGAAGGTAGTCCCTGCCAGCCTTGAATAATAATTAGTGATTCGATTCCATGGTAAATACCCAGAAGGTAGTCCCTGCCAGCCTCGAATCGACGCATCTATGAGGCAGAACCCCACAGATTCCCACCTTGAAGGAAAACCCCTACGGAGAGACTCGAACCTGGGACCTCTCACATGTGGTAACAACCTCCCCAAGGACACCCTTGGTGGCCAACTGAGCTACATCAGTTGGTTATTTTATAGCAGTTAATATCATTTATCCCACGATATTAACCCATTTTGTATAGTTATTGCAAAGAATTGTTACTTAATCATTTATATTTGAGAATTGCTAATAAATATGGAGTGATTGATGAAAGATAGCAAAAGACGCGCATTTTGGAGCTTAAATGAAGATATTTTGAAGATTACTGTTCTGAAGACCAATACGCCGTATCCATCAAGGAAGATACGGCGTATCCGTGCCTACACTCACCAAAGACCACAAAACGAATAAAGATCAATACGCCATATCCAGAGGACTCAATACGCCGTATTCAAGATATGGAATCAATATAATATTCTGGAAGATATTAAACGTGGTTCCTAATCCAAGAAATCCCCAATACGCTGTATCCAATACATGGATACGCCGTATCCAACCGACTTCCAGACCTTATAAATAGAAAACTCAAAAATGAGTTTTAAGTGTGCTAAATCATATTCTCAATACCTAAACCATAAAAGTCGATTTTCAGAGGAGAAAAAGAGCAGAAGAGGTCGAGCAACGTATTCAATTCCATAAGAGACATCATGTAATTCCATATACTTTTGTAATCGTTTAGTTTTTGGTATCATTCGTTAACTCGGTTAGTTTACCTTGGCTAAATTATTACTCTTGTATTTATTATGACGTTTGAAGGATAATACCTTCGGGTATTAGCCATTATTATGAAGATCTAAATGTTTGGTATTTGTTTATCTCGATTTCTTGATTTATCATTGAGTGCTTGTTTATGTTTATCAATTTATACTTGTTTATGCGCTTTGGTATGCGACCTATCATCCAACTGGATCTAGAAAAGTGGACCAAGCTGATCTAGAGTCTGGGATAGCTCTCCATATAGTAATTTATACATCTAGAATAATAGTGACACAAGTATTGTCCTTCTAAGTCTGTGTCTAGGATACGCTTCGGGCTTAACTAGTTAATTGGATATATGGTTATTACGTAGTTGACTAGCAGGTGACCTAGATAATTCAACAAATAATGTTCTGATTCCATTGGATAGTTGGACAAGTGGACTACTAGCGTATAGATTGCCATTAAGCGGTAAGTGGATAAAGTCTCTATGAGCTAGGGTTTAACAAGATCACCATTGCTTTAATCCTAAAGATAGATTATAATCAGCAAATAAGGATGCTTTATGTGGATGCTTTAATTGTGACAGAATTAATGTGTCTAGGTCTTAGGATGATGTAATGCCTAAGTCTTAAGAATGATATGCCACCTCGAGAGAAGAAATCATTGCATTAAATAAACAAACCAATGTTCTAATCGGATTAATAATGGTTAATACAGTTTTCTTATATAAGGTTTGACTGCTCTTTTATCTTTTTGTCTATTAGCTTGCATGGGTAACAGTGTCTTGAATTGATTGTAGTCACCAACCAAACTGTGCTAGTCTCTCAGGATGAAAACCCCCATTTTCTCTTTAGAATTAGGATTTAGCCTGACATAGGTTTAACATAGGATTAGAATAGAATTAACATAGATTAGATAACCAAGATATTAATTAAATTGATAGATTTAACCTCGCTCTTAGTGATCGATACCCTACTTACCACGAAACTACTACCGATCGGGTACACTGCCCGTTAAAGTGTTGTTTTTGGTTGAGTCGGAAAAATATAAATTTAAAACTTGAATCAGTAAAATATACCATACAACGACGGCACATCAAGAGCTTACACTCATGGGGTATGAAAAACTTTCTCAGAAGCTTACATTTTACAAGACATTCTTTTCTCCTCAATGAAAGTTTTTAATTCATACAATTTTGCAATGCCTAAGTGCTAAGACTACTGCATGGAACGAATTTAGTAGCACTATGGCCTCTGTAATAATTTGCTTAGCCACAAACCAAAAATTTAACTTTTCCAAGTATATCTTTGTTAATATGGTGAAGAATGTGGATAGTATGGTAAAATTCTAAATGTATCCAAGATTCGTACAAGTATTTATGAATAAACAAGTTGGGGACATGTCACATCATAAACAGATTTATGTTACCCCCTCTCATATTAAGAAGATATTTAGGAACATGAAGAGGGAAGGGAAATGTTTTTCTGGAAGAGTCACCCCTTTATTTCAAACTATGATGGTTCAAGCTCATGAATAAATGGGTGAAGGTTTAGAAATAAAACTGATCCCCATCACACACCCATCATTCAACCATCAACATCACAACCTCATAAGAAACAATCTAGGAGAAAATAGAGAAAAGACATTGAGATTCCTCAATCCAATGGTCCTACAGAGCATATAGCGGATGAGGTTGCCAATGAGGAAAATGTACCCACATAGTCCAATGACCTACCTCTCTCAAGAGTTAACACACTTAGAAGTAGGGAGGACAGACTGTCACTTAAGGAATTGATGGACCTTTATACAAAACTGTCTGATAGAGTTCTTGACTCAGAAACAACAAAGACTGGTCAAGTAAAGAAGATTGCTAGTTTGAAGAAGAGAGTCAAGAAGCTGGAAAGGAAAAGGAAGTCAAGAACTCTAGGGCTCAAAAGGTTAAGGAAGGTTGGTTCAGCTAGAAGGGTAGAATCCTCTAATGAAGCTAGTTTAGGTGATCAGGAGGATGCATCCAAACAGGGGAGGAAAATAGTTGATATTGATGCTGATGCATAGGTTACATTGATTGATGAGACTCAGAGGAGGAATGATGATAACCTAATGTTTGATATAGGTGTTTTAGATGAGTAGGAAGTTGAGGTTGAAAAGGTAGTTATTACTGCTGAAGTTACTACTGCAAGTGCTACAACAACAATACCAGCTGCATCAAAACCTTCACAGGACAAAGGCAAGGCAAAAATGATTGAGTTTGAGAATCCTTTGAAGAAGAAGGATCAGATTATGTATGATCAAGAGGTTGCTCTAAATCTTCAAGCTCAATTACAAGCTAAATTAGAAGAAGAAGAGAGGCTTACAAGACAAAAGGAAGAAGAAGCCAACATAGCTTTAATTGAATCATGGGATAACACACAAACAATAATGGATGATGACTATCAAATGGCTCAACAATTACAAGCAGAAGAACAAGAGCGGTTAAGTATTGAAGAAAAGTCAAAGTTGTTTGTACAACTCTTGGAAGCTAGAAAGAAACACTTTGCAGAAATAAGAGCAAGAGAAAAGAGGGACAAACCACCAACTCAAGCTTAACAAAGAAAGCTATATTGTAACTATCTAAAAAACATGGAAGGATACACTCTAAAACAGTTGAAGGGCTTCAAGTTTAAAGTTATCAAGGACATGTTTGATAAAGCTTTCAAAAGTGTTAACACTTTTGTTGACTACAAAACAGAGTTGGTTGAAGGTAGTGAAAAGAGAGTAGAGGATAGTACTAAGAGAGCAGGCACATAGCTAGAACAAGAAGTAGCTAAGAAGCAAAAGATAGATGATGATCAAGAAGAAGCTGAGATGAAAAGGCTTATAAAGGTTGTTTTGATGAAGAGGAAGTAGCAATTGATGTTATACCATTAGCTACTAAGCCTCCATGCATTGTTGACTGAAAGATAATCAAAGAAGGAAAAATCAGCCAATTTTAGATTATAAGAGCTTATGGAAGTTCTAAAAGGTACTCAGCCTTTATTCATATGCTTAGGAATTTTTACAGAGAAGATTTGGAAACTCTGTGGAAACTGGTGAAAGCTAAGCATGGGTCAACAAGGCCAGAGGATGGCTACGAGAGAGTGTTATAGGAGGGTCTAAAGAAAATGTTTAAACCTGATATAGAAAGTCCAGTATGAAGGACTCTACAAAATGAAAAAGTGTTGATATGGAAGCTATTTGATTCTTGTAGAGTACACTTTCTGAGGTTGCAATCTATGCATATCTTTATGTTGGTTGAGAAGAGATATCCCCTTACACCAGCAACAATTACAGAGATGTTAAACAAGAAGCTTCAAACTGATCATCTGAATGAAATGTGTTATTAACCTTCTTATGGCTTATGGACAAAAGTCAAGCATCCTGATGAGTGTTTGAAGCAATCTCTGGTGATGGTGAAGACTTTTAAGGAAGAAACTTTATGATTTTGAAGATAAATATCAAGTTTAGGGGAGGATTGTTGGGATTAAAAGCTTCATAAGGCTGTTTGGAATTACTGCTGCTCTTATCAAAGTTAGTGTTGCTTAAGAAGAAAGGTTTGTGTTACTACTGCTAGCAAAAAGATTGTGAAAAATACGCTAAGTAGTTAGTACTGCCAGTATAAACTTAGTACTGCTAGTGTAACTTAGAACTGCTAGTATATATTAGTATTGCTAGAGTAAAGTTAGTACTGCTAGAGTAAAGTTAGTACTGCTAGTGGAGAATGAAAAAAAATATTCTAAGTAGTTACTACTGCTTGTTCAGAGTTAATGCTGCTGGTACAAAGTTACAACTGCTGACAGAGTTAGAACTGCTAATGGATAAAGATTGATTGAATATAAAGATTGCTTATGTGATATGTATGAGATATTTTTGTAAAAGATACGTATATGTTATTTGTTTAGAATATTATGATAACTTAGGAAAATATTATAAGCCAGTTAGGAATCCTTGGTGTATAAAAGGAGGTCCTAGGGAATAGAGATTGATATCTATCTTTTCATTGTTCTGTCAATCTATTCGCAGCTTTAAGGTTTTGTAACCCTAACACTATTAAGAGTGTTCGTATTATATTAAGGCTGAAAGTTTGGTAAACTGTTTGTTATTAATCTTATTCATTACGGTTTCATTGAAATTCTTCTTAGTATCATTGACTAGATTCTACATAGTCTTTGATATTCACAATCAAAGTTTCTATCATAGTTGTTTTGGATTTATTAAATACAACTTAGGCTTATATAAGCTGAGTAAGATCTATTCTATTGGGATCAACACATTTCGCTAATTAAAAATATTTAAGATACTTCGGATGAAGTAATTAAGTAGCCATGACGCATAGAATAGAAAATAGACTAGAATCGAGACTAGCAGAATAAAAGAGAAGGTTTTACAGAATGTGTTCCAATATTCCTAGACCTAGACGAAGATAATTGAATGATTCGCACTTGAGGGATGAATAAAGAATGTTTTCGTCAAAAAGAAAAGGAGAGCGTTTTAACTTATGTTGTTAAAAGGCTTTGAATATGGATTTTCGGATATGACCTTTAACGTTTGCGATCGCAAGTTAAAAATACTTGAATATTTCAGATTAAATATTTAAGTTGTTAAACCTACTTTGAGGTGTATTAGATTTGTATCTAACCTTCCCTTGAAAAAAGAGTGGATCATTTGGAAGAAAGCGAGATGATGATTAAGCGAATGTGTGAGTGAAGACTCTAGGAGATATAAAACCATTTTACGACTCTTTTGACTTTTTAGATTTGTGACATGGACGCGAAGAAAAATATTCTAATGTGAGAAAATATATACCTAGATGCCTAAGACATATAGATATAAGAATGCAATTTTATCCAAGCATGCATCAACACAATAATCAACGAGATTAATGTGTAAGACTATATAACATCTAAAAGTTAATTGTTATACATCTAAATGACATACTGTAGGTGCACAATTAACACGTAAGTCATGTAAGATGACGCATACAAAACATGATAATTTTAAATGTAATCGTCATGTTAAACGTGTTAGCATTTAGCATTTAGGAGCATGTGTTATTTAGATAAACTAAGAGATATTTTATCTAAATTGCTAGAAAAAGATGAACGCCTTTACAATAGACATGCATTCAATAGCTAAGTAAATAAACGTTGAGCATCAAGATAAGCATGAAGACATATAATTGCATTACATGGGAGCAAGTTATCATCTTAAAACTTCAAAGCACATACGTAAGGTGCAGGTAGTCTAGATTGACTAAGGAGAATCCTAATTTCTACTTGTTTAGTATTCACTCCTAATGGGATACAAAGTCCATTAATGTAGACTATCATTAGGCATATTTAAGAAGAGCCATTTAATCAAATTAAAGAATGAATATGATACTATCACTAGTGGTGTTCAATTCAGGCTAAACATGACCATTTTTATAGGTTATACCACGAACCCAACTTTACTCTTGGAAGCAATTCAACCATTAGATCAAATTGAATTTTAAGTGTAATAGATTCTCCATTAGTCATTGTCATGTTAGACAAAATAGAATTCCTATATTTTTCTAGTGAAATGTAGCAACGATGAAATTTTTATTGTCTTTTCATACAAGGCCTAATATGACTCAACAAACATGCTTTAATTTCGGCTTGCATAATCCTAATCAAGCTGTGTAGAATTCTATGATTGAATGAGAGAGAAGGCAAGTTGTTGTAATTTTAAGAAAGCAATCAAGTTGTTAAGCTATAAAAAAGAATTCGAAGTCATCTAGGAACTAGGAGTATGCTATCAAATAACAATTGTAATGCTTATATAGAAGGTGTTCAAAGAATGCACCTTTGCATGTCTTTTAATGAAAGAAATCCAATTAAGGGATTTTACCTAAATAGATCGTGTGTATGTTTGCTTTTGTACAAATAAGTGAATGATCGTACTAAGGGGGAGATTTATAAGTTGTCAATCTTACTTAGAGTGTGTTAAGTTTAGCATGTATAATTTGACCATAGCTAATAACACAAACATTTGAACACTTTAGACTCAATGAAAAATCTTCATTGCAAGTATGAGTTACAATTCGATGACTAATCTTGTTGTCTTGCAATCGACTTCGTGATTTCATGTAATAATCGAGGATGGTTAAACATGTAGTCTCAGAAAAATATCTATGCTCATTTGATTGATATTTCCGTAATCTAGATAAATCATAATCTCGATTTCATGTTCATATTCTAATTTTTTAATTAGATTTCATCAGGGGTGCTCACGGTTCGAAAACCGGACCAGACCGGTCAAGATCCAACCGGACCGAAACCGAATTGGTCCAAAACGGCGGACCGAAATGGTACGGTCCGGTTCGGGTCGGCCCGGTCCGGTTCGGTCTTCGGTCCGGTCCGGTCCTGTAAGGCATAATCGTCGGGTTTTCTGTAAGACCGGACCGACCGGATCGAAAACCGATTGTAACAAAAAGCATGGACCGAGGACCGGACCGAAATACGTTCGGTCCGGTCAGTCCGGTTTTCTGGTCGACGGTCCAATATGCTCAGCCCTAGATTGAATAGTGAGATTGATTATCATTTAAATAATAATCATCTTCATATTCGAAATCCACTTACGATCACTTAATAAAAGAAAGAAAGATAATGGTTTATGGAATATGTTCAATTATTCCTAGTTTTAATCTTTGATGGTTAAAGGGTTCACATTTAGTGAAAAAGAAATATTATGCTCATTTGGTAAAGTAAGAAAGACTTTTGATGAGAAGAGAATTTGAGTTTTGAGTTGTGCTTTTGAATTGTTTGAGCAAAGTTACATATGTTGTGCATTTGCTCATGTTTGGATTTTCAGAGATGACGACTTTACCAAGTGCATTGCAAGGTAAATTAGTTGAATATTTTGGACAAAACATTCAAGTCGTCAATCCTACTTCATTGTGCATTTTACGCATATATTTGCCAAATATTTTGAACACAACTATTGGACAAGTAGACTCAATATGACATCATTTACACAAGTGTAAGTTATGATCCGATGCATGTTCTTTTCGTCTTTGAAGAGGATGTCGTTATTTTCATATCAAACGAGTGTGATTGAGTATGTAGGTTTAAGATAATATCTCTTGTAACATTTTGATATAATCTCAAAGCTAGACAAATAAGAATCCGATTTCTTGTCCATACTCGAAAACTTGTCAATTAGAGTCGATAATAATATCAATCATAATTTGAATAATGAATCGATATATATTCGAAATCTTTCTTGACCCTCACGAACACTCTTTTAAAAGAAAATAAATCAAGATTTTCAAAGTGTGTTCCATTATTTATAAGACTACTTGCAAGGTGAGGTTGATGAATAATGACAAGTTAATTCTTTACTTCAAGATTGTCATATATTTTGCTGGTGCGAAAAACTATTTGTTGTTATTTATAGTATGCGTAGTTTTTGACATTTTATGAGTATATAAATGATTTTCCTAACCATTTTTATACAACACGCATCTTTTTAAAAATACTATATATTTATAAAAAGAATATAATTATGTTTGTGTGTGCTAGAACAATGCAAGCACAAACAGAGTTTTAAAAAATATACATTTTATTTTACTTAAATACTAATGTATTAATATGATCTCTTTTTATGTTTAACCAACCCAAGGTTAAAGAAGGCAAGACGATGAGAAGATTTAGAGATCTTGTTGGGAGAGAGTTAATGTGTTGAAAATATTTTGGTGACAGATTTTAACATATGATCTTATGACAATATTTTCCCACACACTTGACAAACTATTGAACCATCATTCCTAAGTGGGTTACTACACTCAAAATGATTTACAAGATGTTTATGTAACACTTGTAAATATAGCGATCTATGCCTATATTCAACGCACAAATAATTTCGCAACTTAACGCAAGAGATCTAGCATAATTTCTATTGACATAATCTGAAAAACTAGTAACAAATAAATAGTGTACATGGCATATGTGTTTATATATATATATATATATATATATATATATATATATATATATATATATATATATATATATAAGTAGCTCAATTACAAATAGCAATGCTCACTTAATAATATCTATTAACAAAATTAGAAAACACACATAATCATTTAGCATACACATAGAGATATTCGTCGTCATTTTGTGTATTAGATACAACGATGTATACTTACCTTGATTTTATTTAAAAATAAAATAGTTTCCTTCTCATTTTAAAGATTAATCAAGATCAATATTTTGAAAAGATAAATACACCATTTTTCAACGATACATCGACTAGAAACGCCCGACTCGAAGAAAAAGGTAAAGTACAAGTTTTAAGTTAAAATGAAACACAAAGTTTTGACCACTATGTAATATTTTGCATTTCTAACTTATTTAAGTTTAAAATAAAGTCTTAGAAGTATTTTTTTTAAAAGAAAGTAGACTCAATTACCTTTAAAATAGCTGGTGGCACGACTTCTATGGACTTACGGTTGATTTTATATGAATTTTTGAAGTTTTCCAAATTCTGACGAAACAGACAGAAGACCCCCGAAAAGGTGACGGCTCCCAGATATATTAGGGGGTCATTCTAACATTTAGGGGACCGCCACCAGTGACCCAAAAACCATGTTTTTTGTATAAAATCATTTGGTGACTTAATGGAAGGACGTATGACTTCAGAAAGTTGTTCCAGCACAGAAAATACGTGTTTTAGACGTCATTTTTACTCTTACGACTAAAAAAATATATTGACATTTCAAAACTCTTTTAGAAGATTTTCCTTCAAGCTATCATACGAAGTATATCTAACAACAAAATTAGTATGAATCAAGCAACAAAATAATTTTCATATTTAATCCCCCTTCATGGTAATTTGATACATAGATCGCACTCTATTTTAAAAACCATTTGTTTTGAAAATTAGAGCGACGTGGCTCTGATACCAATTGTGGAATACGTAGAGGGGAGTGATGTCTTTATTTATAATATGTAATAATATCCAAAGTATAGAAAATTCCAAAACTACATTTGAGGACAAAGGTAGTATGAAAAATCTTACAAAAATACTACACGTTTAACCGGTAAGTGATTATCGGGTCGTTTTCCCAAAGACTTATGAAATTGAGACCTCGTTTGTTATTTGAACAATGACTTGAATTGGTTCGAAAATGATTGTTTTCTAAAATTCTAATAGATATCAAATAAAAGCACAATTAAAGCTAACTACGAAAAACGTTAACGGGATTAAGAAAACGCGACAAATAAGCAATTGAACTACAATTAAACCCTAAATGCTTTTCTAAACTTTTTCTAATCCTAAATGACTATTTAAAAAGAAAAAGTTAAGGATATTCTAAACCGAGAGTAATTTAAGCTAAAAACGAAGAAAACGAGAACGGATATGAAAACCGGTTCTTTAAAAAATGAACTTTCAAAATATTAACCCTAAGAAAGTAAATTTTAAACCTAAGCCTAGAATATGATAAAAGAAAATTTTATAAAAAAGAAAATTATTTTTTTGATTATTTTTCTATTTTTTATGATTTTTTAAAGTTTTTAACTAAATTAATTCACGAAAAATATTAAACTTTGACTAAAAATTCTAAGAAAATTCTCAAAAATCACTGAAGTTATAAAGATTGTATGAAAAATAAGTCTTACGAATAAGCTAAAAAGATTAAGCCAGGAAAAAGAAAATAAGCACTCGAAGTGCTTATTTTATAAAGAGCTCAAAAAGGTGTTAAAACAATAAACAATGCACCTTGAGACGTAAAAGTCCCAAGGGCACAGTGTTAGTGGTGTGTGTGTTGAGTGCTATGAAAGGGTTGAGGGAGGTCGAGGTTGTGAGTTCGAGCCTTGCTCACTCACAATTTCCCTCCTTCCCCTTTTTTTTTTTGCTAAAACCTAAAAAAGCAAAGTTAAAAAGCAGATAAAAATAAGCTATTTTTTTGAAAGTCACTAATAAGCTAGCAAACAGCTTAAAATTCAGATAGAAAACACTTAACCATATTTTTACTTTTTTTTAAAAAAAACTTAATAAGCTCAAACTAAGATAAGCTAAAACTAAGATTTAATAAGCTATAAGCAATCTATGACTACCCTATTAAGCTGGAATTAAGCAACGAACTAAAAGCAATAAGCTTAGAAATCAAATAAGCACTTAATCTAAACCAAATAGTCAAAACTAGTAACTTGGAGCTTATTTTTAAGCACACTAATGGAACCTTATGAAAATCTAGCTTATTCCTATGGAAAGCTTAGTCTAAGCTCTATCTAAAAGTTTAATAAAAAAGGAGTTTGAAATCTAAATAAGCTATGAAAAGACTTAATGAAAAAGTTACTTGCTATTTAACTTTGTTTTTAGTTTTTCTATGAAAAGACTCATAAGCTAAATCCTGGACCTAATAAGCTACAAACTGCTTAAAACTACCTTAACTAACAATTTTAAGCAAGACTTAAGCTAGAAAACTAAAGCTATAAGCTAAAATTCTCAAATAAGCACTTGATGAAAACTGTTAACTAAATAGTCCCTAGAGGCAATTTTAAGCTTATTTTAAGATAAGCTAATGGATCCTTATGACAATTCAACTTATACTTCTTTAAAACTTGACTAATAAACTACCTAAATCTACTCTTAAAAAGTATTTTGAAACTCAAATGATCAAAGAAAAAACTGGTTGAAAAAGCTATCTACTCTATTTTTTTTGTTTTTCAAAGTTTAATGAAAAATGACAAAGTGCTTATTTGAGACTTAGAAATAGATAACTAATTAAGCTAAATTTTACAAAATAAGTTCAAACAGATGTAGTTTCACCTAAAAACTACTTGTGCTCAAAATTTGAAATTCTAAAAACTATTTTTACCTGCTGATTTTTAAGTTAGAAAATGGCTATTTATCTATTTTCTCTACTGATGCAGTTTGCACACAAAGAATCAAACTCTTAAAACCTATAAGTGCAGGCTCAATAAACTTGTTACTACACTCTTAAAACTCCAAAACAAAGGCAAAGTAAGCATTGAAAATTTCTAAAACAGTCTTAAGCTTAAAATGCATATTAGAAGAAACTATGACTAACAGATTCAAACTATGAATTAGCCATCTTAAAGATAACTTGATATAAGCCAACAAAACACCTTAAATCTAATCTTATAAACCTAGAATTAAGATTCAAACTCAATTTAAAGGACCAAAAGGCCAATAGCAGTACTAACTCTCAGTTAGTACTGCTATGCCAAACACCCCTTTAAAATGTAAAAAATCCATAATCAGCTTATAAAATTAAGATTTAAAGCACAAGTATCAACTACCAGATACTAGACAGCTTATAACCAACATAATGAACAATTATTAATAAGCAAATAAGCAGAGACAATAAGCAAGCTTAAGCTAAATTTAACATCAATAAGCTACTAACAAACAGATTAAGCAATTATGCATATTTTAACTAAAATTATGAAGAGACAGATAAGTAAAAATAAAGGAAAAGGAGATGGTACCTCACACCTCAGCTAAACAGAGGTGAGTGCTCTTAATAGAGCTTATACAAACAGCTTAAGCTTATAGCTTAAGCTTATTCCCAAATACCTATTCTAAACCTAACTCCTGACCTTCAGGAACTATTACCACTTGAATTCTATAAGCAGCCATCCAATTCCATTAGAATTCAAGTAATTGAGAGCTTTTAGTAGCTTAAGGACAATAAGAGCTTATGAAACAGTAGAGCTTATTTAGATCATTTTTAGCATAAAAGTAAACTTATTAAAAGACAGATTGCATAATAAGAACAATTAAACTTTCATTACTAGAAAACTGAGTTACAAAATTGAAAGTGAAAAGTTACATGAAATGAAAATACGAATAAGCTAAAGTGACATAAGCTAAAATTATATAAAAACTACTAAAAGATAAAAACTATCTCCCCATTTGAATTTTATTAATCTAGAAAATGAGTACAAAGCTTGAAATTGAGATTACATTAACTGAAAATTACATAAGCTAAATTACAATTACTAAAAGCTATACTAAGCTACACTAAAAAGCTGGAAAAGTAAAGATATCCTTTGTGAGTGAGAGAGGTCTTCTATTTATAGGCCTGAAGAGAAGGATCTAGACCTCTGCACATGCTCCTCTTTACTTGATCTTGGCCTTTCAATCAATGCCAATCATTAGCCGTCCAATCATAGCCCTTGGATTGAATTTTTGTCACACGGATTGCCAAGTGCAAATCCTACCTCTTAGCCCATTTGTTCTTTTAGTACACTAATTTCAGTGTAATAATTCCCTTCCTTTGTTTATATGTGTTTGTTAGAAGATAAATACACCATTTTTCAACGATACATCGACTAGAAACGCCCGACTCGAAGGAAAAGGTAAAGTACAAGTTTTACGTTAAAATGAAACACAAAGTTTTGACCACTATATAATATTTTGCATTTCTGACTTATTTAAGTTTAAAATAAAGTCTTAGAAGTATTTTTTTTTTAAAGAAAGTAGACTCAATTACCTTTAAAATGGCTAGTGGCACGACTTCTACGGACTTACGGTTGATTTTATATGAATTTTTGAAGTTTTCCAAATTTTGACGAAACAGACAGACGACCCGCGAAAAGGTGACGGCTCCCAGATATATTAGGGGGTCGTTCTAACATTTAGGGGACCGCCACCAGTGACCCAAAAATCATGTTTTTTGTATAAAATCATTTGGTGACTTAATGGAAGGACGTATGACTTTAAGAAAGTTGTTCCAGCATAGAAAATACGTGTTTTAGACGCCATTTTTACTCTTACGACTAAAAAAATATATTGACATTTCAAAACTCTTTTAGAAGATTTTCCTTTAAGCTATCATACGAAGTATATCTAACAACAAAATTAGTATGAATCAAGCAATAAAACACTTTTCATATTTAATCCCCCTTCATGGGTAATTTGATACATAAATCGCACTCTATATTAAAAACCATTTGTTTTAAAAATTAGAGCGACGTGGCTCTGATACCAATTGTGGAATACGTAGAGGGGGAGTGAATACGTTTCCGTTTAAAAACTTTAGATCAGACATTACATATCTCCCTGTCGGCGGTCCCATAAATATACAGGGGCCGCCTGGCTAAATCAGAGGGCCGCCTGATTTATGAGGATCGCCTCCAACAGAAGGTTTTTGGACTAGATATCTCGTATCAAATCACCAATAAAGTTTGACGCATTATGAAAAGTGTCGATAATAGATTTACAATAACTAGCGCATACTAACACAATATACATAACTATTCACACAATCATGAGCACAATGCAAGTCTAAAAGTAAGGCGATAAATGTAAAGAAATAAGTAAAGTGAAATGTAAAAGAAATGCAAACTAAACACGTTGATTATAGTGGTTCTGTCACGAAGCTCCTCTTCGCCCTACTCCACTCCATGAGTATCCAACTCGAGAGTTACTTCACTAATCAACAAGCTCCTTTTAGGCCGAGAAAACCGATACACGTCGCTTATACCAATTTTCAACACTAAGCTAAATGTCGAGCCCTTCTTTGGGTACAACCAAACCCGTTATGTTTTATGGCCCAACATAACAAACCTTGTGTTTTATAGCCTAAACACATAAACCGCGTATCTTACAATATTTTCTGACTCTAAGTTAAATGTCGAGTCATAATCTTAGCTAGAACCAATCTACCACTTCACCAATGTATTTTGAGGCCTAAAATACTAACTAACACACAAACACTACTTTCTGATTTATACACTATCCGGATCTACACAAATACTCAAGAATTACAATATAGAAATTGAATCTACTTTATGACATACAAGTGGTCAAATGTAACCACTTCTATGCAACCCAATCTACTACATGATATACAAGTAATCAAGGATGATCACTTCTATGTAGATACATCCTATATTTCAGAACATTCCCCTTGGTATTAGTGGAACTAACATAGAGTATAACCATGATTCATGCCTTATGCTAGAACTATAATCAAAGATGAAGAAAGAAAACTCTATGTGTTTAGGTGGTGGTGCCGTAGGTTTCTCATTAAAAGGAGGAGGAAGAAAATGCCTTGGCTTATATAGAGTAGCCTTGACTTGGAAGGTCTCTTTTGTCTAATGGATAAAAGGGTGTTTGGACAAAAGCATGCACCAACTAGTTTCCCTCCATCTTCTAGAAGTTTAATTCAAATTTGAAATCACTAGTTTCCATCCATCTTTTAGAAGCTTTGATTGGGCCTTAATGGGCCGAACTCTATTGGGCCTTAATGGGCTAGCCCTTTTGCTTGGCCTGATCCAACTAGTGAAGCCCATATGAGTAAGAGTCTCGGATGTCAAAATCGAGTTGATAAATGTATATTTGTGGTGGATAAGGATGGTTAGATATCCGAGAGTTGTGGTGGATAGAGATGGTGAGATATTCGTGAGTTGAAGTATACATGTACGAGTAACTTGTGAACTTTATGTTATGTTTTCTAAGTTACATGTTTGCCATCACCAAAACATAAAGAGACTCTATAGATTAAATATCATAATATTTGCACTGACACGTCATATTCTTAACTTGTAATCGATATGTCAAAACCGTCCTCATATAAGCAATCTAAATATTATGAACTAATCCAAACAAGTGTTGTCTTTACTTATTGAATTAACATAATTATCATTTTTGTGTTTTTTAGGTAAAGGGTTTCCCTGGTAAATTTTATTACGCCAAAAAACATTTAAGTACAAGGGATGAGGGTGAATCCCACATCTCCGCCCGTTACATAGGCAAAACTACTTCCTAAAAGGAAGGTACATAATATGACTAAACAAAATAACCATAAATTTATTTCTTCATGCGATCTCGAACACGGATATCCAGATTATCATATATAGCTTGAAGCTCATGGGAAAGATCCTGTCCTTCATACATATCATCATCGTATGGGTTATTTGGGACGTGACATCCATTTTACCACTTATATATTGCTATTTCTTACATCGATTCTTCACAACCAAAAACACCAAAATCCTAGTGAATGACGTCGGCTTACCACACCCAACTAGCTACACACTATAGGGTGATACTTGCCCAAATGTGTTCTTAGCTTAATCCTGATAATCCTTGTTATAAATTTAAAACTCGTAGTGGAGACACATCAATGTTATTATAACATACAAATTAAAACGAGGATTTTCACCAGTACGTTGTCGCGGAGCATCTATAGCCGATTGTATTGCGCATATCGTAGGTATCACTTTTCAACCGCTCATTAGAGCAGGATCATTGTGTAAATGCTAATAAACCAAACATGCCTGAAAAAAATACATATTCAAAAGAGAAATAGAGAATACCCCTAAAAATTAGCTAATAATCATGAATCTTTGATAAGTCTTTCTAATAGGTATAACTGTATAATCAAAGTTCTTAAGACACCTAAAAGACTAAAAAGATAAATATATACAAGATAATAGTTTTAAGCAAGACAATTATAGTTTCGATAACTAAAAGGGGACGCCATCAAGATCTTTATTTTCCCGCGCGCTTTTGCAATCCTGGATAATGACATTTACATGAGCCTACATAGAGAAACTTGGTGGTCTTTCATTTTAGCCATCCTATTCCCGAGCAACTTATTTGTACTTAGAGCATGAGCTGGCAAATGGTGAATTACAGAAGCATTCACTTCATTGTTTACTAGTTCATGTTATAAACACAAATAAGTTACTCTAGAATAGGAGAGCTGAAAGCAACCCCACTAACTTCGAGTGTATTAGTTGAAGGTGCATGCATATCTTTTATTATCCGGGTATAAGAACATCGCATGAGACAATAAGGACCTCCTTTATTCTGGTAAATCTGAAATAAGTGCTTGGAGTATTTAAGACAAAGTGTCATGCATGACTCAATCTTCTTTGAATATGCGACCACCAAAGAAGAACACCAACTATAAACAAAATCCTATCACCATCCCTACAAAATCATTGATCTGAAATAAGAAATTCCGATAAGACCTGTGAAGATGAATGAGATCCACGACAACACTTAATAATATTTTACTATATAGCTGTTAAAAAGTTCAAAAAATAGAGAGGTAAAAAGTTTTACTTTATTATGCCTTCATCCTAATTTGCATGAACTTTCTTGAACAGACTATCAGTTATTTCTCACAGCCCATTAAAAATAGTGCCCACAGGTGCTAACACGGATTTCGGCAATTACATGTTAGGTAGATGTGTGTTTGTTACGGTTTAAGGTCTTAATAGTTGTAAAAGGTGAAATCGGTTACATTAGTTACGAATGTGGTAGTGTGGTGCTAGTGATGGTGGTTCTTGACGGTTTCGGCTATCGCGACGATAGTTGCACGGTGCCTTTAACGGTGGTAGTAAAAGGAGAAGAAGGAGATAAATGAGAGTATCTGTGTGTGTTTTCGCAATGTTTACTATGTGTAATCTGATCTACTTTTTGTTTATATATGTTGTTTATTTTGAGAAGTAAAAGGGTCATTATTAGAATGAATCAACATATGAAACTTAAGCTCCTTTGTAGAAGTCTTAGAAATTTTAAGACTACACACTTGCTGTTATTAGTAATTATTAAAATAGAATTTAAAAATTCACTAATTGCACATTAAATTAGATGTTATAATAATAATATGTAACTAATATAGTGAATTTAATATGTTTATAGTTAAAATTAATTACTTTTTAAATTTGCATATAATGATATGACATATTATTTGTTCAAAATTTCACACAGCACAAACAAGCAATCGCTAGAAACAATCATCAATTATAGAAAAAATTGTTAAACAATGCTCACCAAAAAAACATACAATCATAATAACATTAAACTACATTCGCCTTTGAAACCGCTGCTTTGCGCGGGTACCATGCTAGTCTTAATTATGGGTGTTGAGTGTTTGGTTGACACCGAAAAAACCAGTAAATAAACTTGTAGGTCCTTGGTATAGGATCTGATTAGCCTTTTGTAAGACGATAGCTAACTTGAATAAATCCAAATCAACTATGTGAGAGACACTGACTATGAATATCAAGTGTTAATGCAGAATCTTAACACAAGAATTAAGAAGAAACAATAATACTAATTTGCTATTAAGCTCTAATGCTTCTATTGATATTTCAATCACGTACATAACATTGTGCCTTAGGGTTCCTTTTATACACCAAGGAAACCCTAATGGGCTTTACAAACGTGTGAAAGGATAATACATATCCTTTCCTAAGATATCTCCTAAGATATCTCTAAGATAACTATTACTATTCTGTTACATAAACAGACTTAACTATGAACAGACTTAACTAAAAAAAAACTTAACTAAATATGACAGTACTACCTCTAGTTCTGCTACTCTACCAGTACTAACTTTAGTACTGCCAGACTTAACTTAGTACTGCCAAGTATTAACTCAGTACTACCAGAACTAACTTATTACTACCCGACTTATCTGTTATACTACCAGTTTAAGTCTTTTTTACAATCTATTTCCAACAATCCTCCCTAACTTGATCTTCACTTGTGAACTTCAAGTTCCCTTCATAATCCTTGATCTTTACTTTACAATTAATTTAAGCTTTATGAGGATGTTGTAAATAGAATTCTTCAGTTATTCTTGAACTGCAATTACTTCAAATCATCGTCTTTTAATGCTTTGCAGGCAACTTATTACTTCAAATTTCTTCAGCAATCCGTCATATCAGCAACATTGACAATATGTACATCAAATCATATAGTTTCAGTCTATTCTCATCACTTCCAGATGTGTTAACTCCTGTGAGAGGTGAATCATTGAAACTTTTTAAAAATTGTTGGTTCCTGATTAACACTTCACTTCACTTCATAACACGAATCAAGAACTAGAAATAAGAAAAGAGATAAAGGTTTAGAGAGAGAGAGAAGAGAGAGAGAGTTGAGAGAAAAAAAGATGTATTAGAAAAAAGATATTTGTGAGATTCTTGGATATTTTCTTAGGAAAATATCTATATATATATCCCTACGACGCGTGGGATATTTAACTAGGACCCGGGCTCGGGTTTTG
>BQNB010081628.1:4343-29568 GCA_026074375.1 Tanacetum coccineum
TGGTTATCATCAATTGAGAGTGCAAGAAGCAGATACTCCAAAGACTGCATTTAGGACGCGGTATGAATACTTTGAGTTTACGGTTATGCCTTTTGGGTTAACCAACGCACTAGTGGTTTTCATAGACTTAATGAATCGGGTGTGCAAGTCGTATCTAGATAAGTTGTCATTGCGTTCATTGATGACATTATGATCTACTCGAAGTCTAAGGAGGGTTATAAAGTTTATTTAAAGTTAGATTTGGAGTTGTAGAAGGAGGAGAAGTTGTTGTCAAGTTTTATAAGTGTGAATTTTAGCTACAAGGAGTACATTTCCTTAGGCATGTTGTTAATAGCATTGATATTCATGTGGACCCAAGAAAGATTGAAGCAACAAAGAATTGGAAAAGATCTTAAGACACCGACCGTCAGAGATATGGTCATTTATAAGATTGGCAGGTTACCATCTATGTTTTCTTTCACGAATTTTTCCATGATTACTAAACCCTTTACTTCGCCGAGGCAGAAGAATCGAAAGTACTAGTGGGGTGTGGAACAAGAGGAAGCTTTTCATATTTTGAAAGACAATTTATGTGATGTACCAAAATTATCATCGCCTAATGGATCCGAAGATTTGTAGTTACTGTGATGTGTCAAAATCAAGGATTGGGATGTGTGTTTCTACAAAGAGATAAAGTGATTATGTATGCCTCGAGGCAATTAAAGATTCATAAGAAGAACTATACCACGCATGGTTTAGAGTTGGGTGCAGTGGTCTTTACTCTTAAGATTTGGAAACATGTATTGGTGACCAAGTATGAATAAGGATATAACTACATATTTTATTAAGTGTTTTAACTTGCTAGAAGGTGAAGACTGAATATTAAGAGACCATCGGGTTTGCTTCATCAACCAGAGATATCTGAGTGGAAATAGGACAAAAACCACCACGGATTTTATCACTAGGTTGCCGAGGTCAAGTGGTAGATATAATACGATTTGGGTGATAGTCGATAGACTGACTAAGTCAACCTATTTTTCTGGTTATACGTAAAGATTTTAAGATGAGGAGGTTAGCAAGGCTATATATTAATGAGAGTAGTAATGCATGGATGATCCGCTCCGACTACACCTTAAAATATAATAAAATATCAAATATATAGTAAGAATAGTCAAAAAGCAGAGTCAATGATATGGCTAGTCATGTGTATGACTTATCATCCTCAAACGGATAAAGTGAGCGTACCATTCAGACTTTGAAGGATAATGATGAGAGCACTGTGAAGATTGGATTTTTGGTGGTGTTAAGGATACTCGTCTACCCTTAACTGAATTTTCTACAATAATAGTTATCATTCGGGTGTTTGATGTGCTCCATTTGAAGCGTTGTATGGAAGGAAGTGTAGGTCACCTGTTCTTTGGGCTAAAATTGGAGAAATTTGGTCGATTGGACCAGAATTGGTACAAGAGACAACTAATAAGGTGATATTGATTAAAGAAAAGCTCAAGAGGCTAGAGATTGCCAAAAGAGCTATTTTGGCAATAGGCGTAAACATTTAGAGTTGAAGTTGGGGATAAAGTGATATTGGAAGTGTCGTCTTGAAAAGATGTAGTGCATTTTGGAAAGAAAGACATGTTAGCACCTAGATATGTGGGACCATTTGAGATCATTAAAAGGATCGGTCCTATGACCTATTGATTAAGATTGTCTCAATAAATTTAGTAGTGTATTTAATGTGTTTCAAATTTAAAGGAGTATTGGACGGATGTAAATATGAATGTGCCTTTGGAAGAAATTAAGATACACAAAACTCTTTGGTTTGTTGAAGAACCTGTGAGATTATCGATCGTGAGGTTAAAAAGTTTGAAGCGTAGTAGTATTTCGATACTTGAAGTCCGTTGGAACTATGAATGGCAATGGGGCGGGTTTGGGGCGGGGCGACCACCCTCCATCCCCAAACCCGATTAGCAAACCACGCCCTAAACCCACCCCAATCCCCAATGGGGATCTTATCGGGGCGCTCTGTAACACCCCCAAAAATGTGTCGCAGCGGAAAATATGTCAGGGGGTGTTACTTCATAATACAATAGCTCAAGATACAAGAGAACGACCTCTAAATGTGTCATTTGCAAAACAATCTCGTTGATTTTCTGAAATCAAAATAATAGTTGTCCCATAATTGCATCACCATGAAAAACTTGAATGTAAAGACTCCAATGCACATCAAATAATCCAAGCATCTAATTTACCTGAGAAAAACATGCTTAAAAGTGTCAACATTAAAGTTGGTGAGTTCATAGGAGTTATGATGTTATAAAATGTAAATGATGGAACCAAAGATTTAATAAAGTGTGTATGAATAATTCCAAACCTTATAAAATCGCCACAAAGTGTAAGAGTACAAGTAGAACCAAAGAGTTTAGTGTAAAATGCTTCGCCGCAATATAATGAAAAAAGTGTCAAAATTAGAATGTTAAACAAGTAGTAATGGAACAGTGAAACACGTTGATTTTTCAAAATAGTATGGTCTACTATAATAAATACGTACCCAAAGATAATAACTACGATTGCGCTAACTCATGACACCGAAAACCTTAAGTATACGTTCTATAAAGCTTAGTGGCCGCCGGTAGGTGCATTGCTAGCAACCTAGTTTCTCTCCTCAAAATGTAATGCGTTCAGTGTAACATGGTAGTGCGTTGTGATGCTACCCCGGGACGGGGGAGTTCATTCCCATAATCTATTCACAGCATTCCCGCCTCCCTCAACCGTCCCACCGGTCAGAAATTAACGGGTCATGAATTAGGGTGGAAACCTTCATGGCAATTAGAGTAACGTAGGCAAACCCACGTAAAAAGGGAAAATTCTCACATAAAGTACTTGTCCAAAGTAAAAGTAACCATTGTATTCGTAAATAGCTTTGAGTACTTAAATCCATAAGTAGAAAAGAGTGTGATATAAATCAAGTAGTTGAGTTCGAAATGAGTATGTAAACAATTTCGTAAACATGTATGCAAATGAGTATGTGACAAAGTATGAAACCAAGTTTGTAATAAATTGCAAAATCAAGTATGTAAACCAAAGTTGTAAAAAGTAAATGTAAAAAGATATTGTAAACAAATATGTAAACAAGTTGAGTTGAGCATGTATTCTCCCCCGAGATTTGTAAAGTAAATGTAAAACAAGTGAAAGAGGGGCTATAAACTCACATCGATGACGAAGAACGATTGGCGGGAATGTACACATTGAGTACAAGACGAAACGGAAACTGAAACGGCTCGACCAAGAAGTTGCAACTAGTCTTAACGGCTAAGTCTTACTAGCCTAGGATACTCATTTGGGTTTCCCGATGAATGGTTACATCAACGCGACTTGTTGATAAAAGATTTAGATTTAACGTAGTAATAGTTTGGTGGTTGGTTAAATAAATAAATTGAAAATATACGCAAAGTGTGTAATGTATATTCTTTATATATTACTTATGAAAAATAACCCTTATATAATTCCTACCGTGAATTATATAACAAAGACAATCAATCAAAAGATTAATGTAAAGTATAATATCTTGCAGGTCTTATATGATAAATGCGAGTTGTTAATTAAACCAAATTAGTTTGACTCCAATTTAATTAACAAAAGACTTTGAATAAAAGTTGACACGTATCTTACTATTATAACTTAAACAACCGAAGTTGGTAACCGTTTATAACCATTATAAAATATAATTTAACATTTTATAAATTATGCTTCATTTCTTTAACAGGTCGTGCCTAAAACACTCGTCTTATTGTAAAAGTATAGTTTTCGCTCGTTGTCCAGGTTATGTTTAGATATAATATATATATACACCATTATATTTAAATTAAACCAATTATTAAGGATTATATTTATTTAACCGATTATACACACATATAGAAAATTATATAAATTTTCGTCATGACTTTTCCCGTGTGTAAATCGTTTTCCATTTTCGCAAAACTAAACGTTTTCAGTTAATGAATATATATTGAAATCAATCGCGTTTCAATGTTTCAAATGCCCGCGTGTTTAGATATAATATATATACACACCATTATATTTAAATTAAACCAATTATTAAGGATTATATTTATTTAACCGATTAAAAACCACCAAAAATATTTATCCAGTTTTAATATTTATTAAAACTTAAGTTATTTTTATTTGTCGTTTTGATATATAAACCAAACAAACCCTCGTCGTTTCCTCGTTGATTCGCTAAACCAAACACATCTCTTTGTTGCTAAACCCACAGCCAAACGCACCCTACTGTGGGAACCAGCCAAACGCACCCTAATCTGCTCTCTTATAAACCAAACGCACTCTGCGGCTAATTGCCACAACCAAACGCCCCTTGTGGGCTGTCACAAACCAAACGCACCCTAACCGGTGCCAAACCCACAAACAAACACGTCCTAATGGCTGTTTCGCAGCAATCCCAAACGCACCCAAATGTGATACTACTAATCCAAACGCAGCCCTTGCTGCTGTTTTTATTACCAAACGCAGTCCTTGTTTCGTTTACACAGCTAAACGCACCCTATTGGGTGATTTGCTTAAACCGAACGCACCCCATTTGATGATCATAAACAAAACGCACCCTAGGTGCTTGCGACCAAACCACACGCACCCTATAACTGTTTAGACCACAAAACAAACACACCCCATCTGTTGTACCCAAAACCAAACGCACTCTAGATGGAAACCCAACGCACCCTGCGTCGGCTGAGCCCACACCAAACGCACCTTACGGAGTCTTAACAAAACCAACCGCACTCGTGTGTTGATGATACCAATAAACAAACACCCCTGTAACTGTTACTATAACAAACGCACCCCATCTGTTGAACCCTATTCGATTTCTTCATGAACCACACGCACCCGGGGCTGTTAAGCTCAAACCGAGCCCACCCCTTTGGTGCTAACCCAAACCGGACGCACCCTTGTGGTTTCGAGACACACCCAACGCACCCTTGCGACTGAGACTCAACCCAACGCACCCTGGTTCGTGGTTTGACCCGAAACCCACGCACCCTTGGGGGTCATGTCTTCTACCCGAACGCACCATTAGTGCTACCATCGCCAAAAGCATCCGCGGGTGAGTTTTTATCAAGACTAACCGCACCTCGATAGGTTGATATTACAACCACACGCACCCCCGTGGTGATGCGTGGCTGTGGTTGGGTGGTGGTGGTGACATCACGGCTGTGACATGAGGGTGGATGGTGGGTCGGTGGTGTGAGATGATGATGATGGTTAGGTATGGTGCGTGATGATGTTGGTGGTGGTGGCCGGCTAGAGGGGGAGCCGGAATCCGCCGGAGCGGCGCCAGAAATGAGAGAAGAGAGGAGGTTGTGCTTTATCAATTTGTAAGAAATGAAGTGTAGCCCTAATGCTATTATATTTATACTTGAAACTTGTAAAAAGAATGTGGCATGTGTAACATAGTTGAGGGTAAAAATTGAAAGTATTACCACCGGGACCATAAGTGTAAATTTTGTTAATTAATGATTCGGGACTCGTTTAGGCCACTTAATGGATGATTCATCGCGCGAAACTTGCGCCATTATTTTCTAAGTAATTTTTCTGATAAAAATGAGTATTCACTCGACTAATTTTCGTAAACGTTTTATAAAGTTTATTTAAAACGTTTATTATTTATTTTGTATATTACTAATAGACTTTGTCCGTAAAAATAAATTTTAACTTTAATAATTGCGTTTTTAACAAACGTCTTTGAATAACACGATAATTAATTTATTAAACAATTTTTATTTAATAAATTATGATAACTAAATATAAATTTAATTATTTTGGGTCGGTACGCGTTGTGTTTAATTTTTTTTTTGCTAGGGCATTTTAGTCACCTTCTGACTGTTTTCGGTTCTCGGGCAAAACTAAAAAGTTGTCAGGAATGTCGTTTTACATCAAATTGCTTTAGAGTCCGAATCGAATACATATATCTTTTTCGTTTTCAAATCAAATAAGTCAACATTAACTTTGCACGTGAGAGATGTAATAATAAATATGATTTATTATTTAAATTATGTTTCGAAAATTTTACCGGTCACGCGGTAATCGCTTTTATGTGACAATAAATGACCAAAAGTCAAAAAGTCAAGTTAGACTCGAAAAGTTAAAAATTAAAATAGTCCTTTAAAATTCCGAAAATTACCGGATGTTATAGTTTGTCGAATGCTTGACTTATTACTTATTCATCCTTTCAAATATTGATGAAACATTGTTATGTTATTTACTTTTTTTTTTAATTCACACACGATATTTCTTAAAGATCCTCTAAAGTTATGGTCAAACATGATTGATCATGTTAAGTTTATTATGAGTGAAAATAAATAAGTAGGCCTATGATTTTTATTAAAAGAAAAAGTTTTATACAATTAACTTATTTGTGATTGCTGAACATGATGTATCATGTTTGACTAAACTTTAGAGGATTCTAATCCTTCTTTAAACTACACCCGGTGATTTTTTCTGTAAAAACCCAAAAGTAAAAGAATGAAATAAAAACGAAATATAAACCGTATGAATGAATACCGCGCCTCTCTCTCTTTTTATATAGATCTGTGGAAATCGCTCCATCTCCGATCGCTTATCACCATGACTGTTACCGTCGATAAATGCCACGTGTCGCTTGTTCAATGGATGGAAGAGAACTAGTGGAGGAACATGTAAGGCATTGGGATTAATTTTGAAGGCACGTGATACATTCTTCCAATTCACAGAAACTTCATTGAATTATATCAATTGAATTTCGGCCTTGATAAACAAATGGGCAGTGTAGTCTCATCTCAATCTTGGGCCTAGACACTTGTCATTCTGGGCCAAATGACTACAATATTATCTTGACACTTTAAATAAATATGGGTCGGTCCGACCCATATAAATGGTGTCGGGCCGGCCCAATAAGAGATGAAGGCGCCGTCAGACTCGAATTTTCGTGCTCTTTTCAATGGCATGCTCGGGAACTTTTCACGACTTTGACTTGATTTTGAATAATAGGCACTCTTGATCAAAACAAACCCGAATATACCCGTTTTTGCACCGTTTTCAATCCATTTTACCTGCAAGACATAAAAAAACCAAACAAACATATTTTCAATATAATTAAGCATATTTTAGTATTTTTACGTCTGAAATCTATGTGTTTTACGGGGTATAAACGATGTGTGTTTTAGCACACATCAGTGTTGAAGTTAATAAAAATGGCTAGAGAGACCATTAGGATGGCATTGGTAGTTCTCATTTGTTTATATTTCATAAGTTTTTGCATGAATTCTTGAATGTTATGAGTTTTAATAGGGTTGTGAAAAAATTTCTTTGTATTGATGAGACCTTTTTTTCATTAATACAAGATGCAGTTCCTTGTTTTCGGTATTGTCATGACACATCATGTCTTTTATATTTAGTTATGCCTATGGTAGTGTTCTCTATTGTTGACACATTGTGTTTGTGATGTATCCATGAAGGTTACGGCCCCCCCCCCCCCCCACCATCGTGTTTCCGCTTGCGGGTGTGGACTTGTTATGGGGGGGATCTAATGACAATGTTTGAACCTGATGTAGAAAGTCTAGTATGGAGGACTCTGCAAAGTGAAAAAGTGTTGATATGGAAGCTATTTGATTCTTATGGATTACACTTTCTAAGATTGCAATCTATGCATATCTTTATGTTGGGTTGAGTAAGGAGATAATCCCATTACAACCAGCAACAAATTAAAGAGATGTGAACAGAAGTTCTCAAACTGATCATCTGAATTGAAAATGTAGTTATCAGCTTCTTAACCATTATGACAAAACACTTAAAGAATCCTTGAAGTACTTTGGAAAGATTCCTTCTGGTGATGGTGAAGACTTTTTTTCTAATGAAGGAAAGAAACTTGATGATTTTGACAGATAATTTTCAAGTTTCTAGGTGAGGATTATTGGGATTTAAAAGGCTTATAAGGCTGCTTGGAATTACTGTTGCTCTTATCAAAGTTAGTGCTGCTCAAGAAGAAAGAATTATGTTACTACTGCTAGCAAAAACATTGTGAAAATTACTCTAAGTAGTTAGTACTTGTCGTATAACTTAGGTATTGCTAGTGTAACTTAGAACTGCTAGTATATTTGTTAGTACTGCTAGAGTAAAGTTAGTACTACTAGAGTAAAGTTAGTACTGCTGGTGGAGAATGAAGAAAATATTCTAAGTAGTTACTAATGCTTGTACACAGTTAATACTGCTGGTGTATAAGTTACTGCTGCTAGTGTTCAGAATAATGATGCTGGTATTAACTGTCTATAACTGCTGACAGAGTTTCACTAACTGCTATTGGATAAGATTGATTGATAAGTTAAGATTATGCATTATGTGATATGTATGAGATATTTTTGTAAATGATCGTTTAAGTTATTTTTTTTGATGATCGCATGATAAACTTAGGAAATTATTGCATGCCGGTTAGGACTCCTGTTGTGTATAAAAGTAAGTTTAGGGCATAGAGAGTGATATCTTTTCATTGTTTATGTCAATCTTATTCGTGGCTTTAAGGTTTTGTAACACTAAACATATTAGGGTTCGTATTATATTGAGGCTGAAGTGTGGCATTTAACTGTTTGTTATTAATCTTTATTCGTTGCTGTTTCATTGAATTTCTTCTTAGTATCTTTTGACTAGATTTCGCATCAGTATTTGATAATCACTATCATATGTTTATATCATAGGTAAGTTTTGGATTATTCAATGAAATTTGGCTCGATACATGCTCAAGACAAGATCTATTCTATTGGGATCAACAATTGCCAAGACTCAAAATCAGACCTATCGAGCATTGGTGGGCGGGTATCAGAACCGGCACTTTAGATATATCAGAAAGATTAGCCATCTTAATTGATTGTGAAATGATATGAGTTGATCATTCAATGATTAGTGAATGTATGTTAAAAGTGATGAAGTCTAATTAAGTGTTTTGTTGTTTTAGTCTTGTAAAGTTTAAAGTTTGAAAAATTTCCACGTGTCAAAAATAGTAGCTCAAACCGCTGCCTAGGTTACCAAACCGCTGTCTAGACTGCCAAACCGTTGTCAAGTTGCCAAACCGCTCGATCTCAAACTAAACCGCCAAAAGTTTAGTTGAGTTAAACCGCGTACAATGGAAATTCTTTACAAATAACCTGTACAAACGATATGGATAAACCAGCTATCTAAATAACATTAAACCCTTCGGTTAACGCTGTCTAGAGAAATTACCACCAAAACCGCTGCCATGAAAAACTAACCATTTTGGTGGTTTGCGTATAACCGCTTTCTTAAGTTTAATTCTAGAAAATACCTGTATAATCGCTATCCTATGCCAACCGCTTATGATTAAAATTAACAAGCTAATCCGCTTGAAGAAAAAAATTACACAAATAGTGCTCGCCTTAAAGTCAAACTGCCAGAGGTTTGTTTCGTAAACCGCTATGAAAGGAATAAATCTTCAAAACCTGTAAACCATTGTCTATCCAAACCGCTATCACTAAAATACAAACCGTTGTCACTTTCATATATGACAACACTGCCAGAATAAGGACAAACCACTGCCAAAGTAAGGACAACATTCGTACTATTTACTTACTGACAACCCGCTGTCTACGTACTTTTCTGGACAAACCATGCGAAGAAATAGGTACAGTGATACCACAACGCTGCTAAGAAAGATTTACTTTTCTTGTATAAAAAAACCTATAAATCAACCTCTTGAACGGTTTTTGCTTGATTTATTTTGACACAAACTAAGTACTACAAGGTTATAACGACTACATCAGTACACTAAACTTTAACAATTATCAAATATCACAAATATTAGGAGAATAAATGAAAAAACAAGCCAAAACTATTAGGAATTCATTTTTTAGTGAAGTGACGATCATTATCGATCTCACAAGCCTTTGTAATAGTTAGACAATTTTATGTAATTGTTAGGAAGCTAATCGGGCCGGCTTATAGAAAGCCTAAGGAAATCCCGGTTAGCCCGCACTCTTGTAACTATATAAACCCTCTCCACATATGGAGAGGGTGTTGGGTTGAATCAATTTACACACTCAATTAGTGTGTCTTTTCATTTGTTTCTCCCATCCATCTATCTCTCTCTCTTTAACTTTCTCTCTCTAGTCTTATTTTATGTGAAATATAAGAACCTACAATTGGTATTAAGAGCCATGGGGTGAGTTGAGTGATTATTGTGGTTCGTTTGTGCTTAATTTGTAGCTTATTGAAAATCTTATTTGGGCTTATTAGGATCGGTTTCGTTTTTCTTTTTAGCATATTTCAAAGTTTATTTCAAATTCATTTGTGAAATTTTAGGCCACGAATTTCATTTTTCTGTTAGAGAAATAATTGGGCCATAACATATGTGGTTAAATTCAACACTGTATGTGTTGGTTTTATCTTGAACTAGTATTTCATTAGCATTTTTGTTGTGGCTTACTTAAGCTTATGTGGCGTCAACTTATGTTTTTCTAATTAAGGTCAAATATTAGATGAGCCAAAAACAAGTTTATTCGTCAACTTTGAAAAGTAGTATTTTTGTGTTGTACGTAGACTTTAGATGAGCCAAAAACAAGTTTATTCGTCACAAGAATCCTTGCAACTTATTAAGGTCAAATATGGTGGCTTATTTGGGAATTTTGGAATCGGCTTATTTGTTCAGCTCATTTTTTTTCTAGTCAAAAGTCCATACAGAAAAGATGGGTTACAGATAATAAGCTTGTATACTTCTTGTCTAAAACGTTTTTGTAGCTTATTTAGAGGGTACCGGTTTATTTAGTTTCTTTTGTCTCGGCTTATAACAGGTTGTGTTGTAGTTTTAGCATATTGTAGTAACTCTTTTATGGCTTATTTCTTGTTGAAACAACGTATTAAAGCTAATTTTTTAAGTTTTAAGTTGTGGCTTATGTTGTGTTTTCTTTAATTCTTGCTTAGTTAAACACGTTAAGTTTTAACATGTTCATGTCAAAACCTTAATACTTTTCTTAGCTTACTTTGTGTCATTTCCAGCTTATTTAAAAAGCTTATTAGACGCGGCTTATCTTCTTGTTTGAACACGGTTTGAACATGTGACAAGGGAACACAGATCCATGTTTTTAGCATAAAGGACACAAGGACAATTTTGTTTGTTTAACAAAAAGACAAGAAACGTAAGTACAATGGTCCCCAATGTTTGAGTAGCGGTTAACAGCACAAATAGCGGTTTACTATTCTAACTTGGCAGCGAGTTAAGAAGGGGTGTAGCGACTTATGGTAGCGAGTTGAACAGGAACAATTGAAGACTTATATAATTTAGCGACTTGGTAACGAAACTCTGTCCATTTGTCCTCGTGGTAGTGAGTTGTTACATCATCTACATCGAAACTCTCCTAAGTTCTTAAATTCTATGTAATACGCAATAAGAACAAGTCTTATAAAAGATTACAGCTTAACCAAGTTCATTTCGAGTTGTTTCGGGTTTTGATTTCGGTTGTTCGTGGGTCTCTCCTACAACTTATTACATTTATGATCCAGTGATTCCTTTTTCGATATTCGTAGTGTGTCATTTATTACCGTCAATAACGTATGCACCTCCGCGAGATTATTTTTGAGACGTTCTTTCTTATAAGTTTTAAAACCGAAAGAAGAAAGGTAGACAATGGCAGGGAACACGCATGTATATTAATTAATTAGACATTCAATGTTCGACACATGCAATCCACTGTAGTTCAAGTCAACTTCTTTTTCTCAGTCCTGTCTTGCTCCTATTAACCCTTAATGTTGAAACTCATTACACCATTTGTCCTTGGTTAATTATAAACTACTCGTCTAGCCCTCACAAATAGAATCTTTTATCTCATATTTTTGACACAGTTAGTACCTACAAACTATAATTAACAACCCGTTTATGCATTTAACTTGGATTTTAATTAAAGTTGTCCTTGTTTGTGTTTTAATCAATCATTAATCATTTTAAGTTAAAAGTGTGATAACCGTTACCCCTTTTTAGCTCATCAATCGTTAACAAGAGTTCAAGTACTTCAAATACAACAATGATTTCACCAACAACCATTCTATTTTTCACGGTTTCTTCTTGATTTTGTAAAATCCCGTAAAAGTTTATTCTTTTCTCTGTTTAAATCATAGATTTGTAAAATCCCGTTAAAGTATAAATTTCTTTCTACAACCTAACAAAATCCACTTAATCATAACTTAAGCATCCAATAATTTCCATTCTCACACATCGAAATTTTCAATGGAATCTCTTGGAATTATTATAAGTCCACAAGAGAGTAGAAGAGCTGCATCAGTTGCATCAAATGCCAAGATGAAGTAAAGGAAAGTTGCATGACCATCTTTTCGACTTCTATCATGCTTTTATCCAGTTTTTCTTACAATGGATAAAAATCAATGGAGTTTCGGAACGGGCATTATGCTGACACTCTTTGAACAAGATGATCAGACCCGGTGTTCACAATGCTCAATCGTTACTTCACTTGGATCAACTTGAAAAGCAACTTGACAAAGATGAATTTCAAGAAGATAGATCCATGGCTGCCTTTTGGGTGATCAACAAACAATTTTAGATGTTCATCGATTCGCAATTCACTTGGGATTATGACAGTCAAATGACAGAAAAGTATTTTGCTGAATACACTCGTATTCGAGGTTTCGACAAATTCGTGATTCTATTTAATCCAACACTTGGAATCTGTTCTGATGTCCATTATGATAAGAGCATAACTTAAACCGATAGTATGATTGTAGCCGTTGAATAAAAGACTACTATGCCAGATGGCAAGAGAGTAAGGCTGTTTCGATGTATTGCTTTTGATGCTGTTTAGTTGTTACAGAATTGCAGTGGACAAAGTCAGCCATGAGTATTACAAGCAGCGGTTCACGGGACTAATATCACACATGTTGTGGATGCAGATATCAGTACCTTGTATATGACCATGTGTCTTCTGATGTGGTACAGGTGAACTTGCTACATAATAAGGTCATTGCTAATGAACAACAGCTTTCTGTCATATAAACCAAGTTTGACACATATTGTTATAAAAGGTTGATAGCAATACAACTCCGGATTTATAACAATTTTTGAGTCAATAGGGGAGGAGAGATTGTCCAGGATGCAGCATATGATCAAGTTAAAAAAGTCCTTTGACTTAAGTATGACGTTTCTCAAAACGGAATGATTAGTGTTGAAAAAGAAGTTTATAATGAACTTTCAAACTGATTTTTATCAATACATGAAAAATCATTGTATTTCACTTGAAAATCTTCAATGCAAACAAAAGCGAAGTAAGTTTTCAATGTCTTACAAACCATGTAAGAATCAGGAGTATCCTGAGTTTCGTGAATTTTTTAAGCTATCAATGATTAAAAGCTCCAGCTACTGGCCAAATCCACACTTATTTGCAAACTTGAAGAAATCAAAATATTAAAATGTGTGAAGGAAAAGCTGTCATCTGAAAGCACAAACTTAAAAAGGAAATTAATGTTTTGGTATAACAATAAACATTGAACTGAAAGTACGTGTGGCGCTAAATTACTTGCAGCCTTGAAACTGAGAAGTTTAATAAGGAAAATGAGCATTTTAAAACAGAACTTACAATCAGAACTTTTTAGATTCTAATCAAAAAGCACGAATTCAGTTGAAAGATCATTATGAACTCAAGGATTGCTAAAGTAATTGGTAAGATGTTGAATATGTGGTTTTAAAGGCTACACAGTTTCTAGAAGAAGGTTTTTGCGAATGCAAGCATTAAAAAAAATGAATTAAGAAGTTAACAGAAATTAGTTTATGGATACTAAGTTTGTAAAACCATCTATCTTGAGGAAAATCCGTGTTTTATCAACCACACAGAAAACCAAATCGGCTTGTTAGTACAAAACCAAATCGCGTTTAAATATGAATTGTCCTAACTTTCCATAAACTTACGGTTTGCTACAAGTGATTGTGATTAAGATTTTTGTCAAAAACAGTCAACTCCTGAATTATTTGCCTAAAGTTTCGAGAATATGTGCTTGCAAAAACCCTCATCAGTGATTGCACCTGCTCATCTAGGAATAGTCAAGAAGAATATTAAGGTTCAAATGTATGCGCTCATAATTTACTTCTAAAGGACAGCTAGGAAAAAGGTCAAAAAGAAAGGATACTAGGAATTCAAACATATAGTGTGATGCTTTTGTTAATATACAAAACATTGCTATTGGTAGTACTCCCAAACCCTAAGTGTATGAGTAAAACACCTAGGAGTTTGGCCTACATATAAAGAGCAAGTATGTGTTAAACTTTACGGTTGTGCACAAAGTAGGTCACTCAAGGAATTTCTAGTCTCTTTTTCGATTCCCTAACTTTTCTTTTGTTCATACTTGTCATAATGTGTCTTTAATTACAAATTCATGTTATGCTTGTATTAACTAAAACTCCTGAATGAAGTGAATTCATTAAGGTTAAACGCAATTAAGACTAAAATTAGTAAATACCCCCGCTAAGAACCAAAAAGGGTCAAAACTCTAGAAATACTTGGTTGCCTACAGATCTTTCAGGCACATAAGATTTTCTCAAAAGACATTCCGCCTGTGTATGAGGAAAAAATTCCCTTGATCTTTTACTTTAGGTGGATAGCCAACGGTGTAACAATTTTCACAACTATTGGTCTCTTAAAGTTTTTGGATTCACCTACAGGAAAGTTATTTCGACTCTTGCACGCAGCAAAGTTGACAGTGAGCCTCAAGTTCATATGATGATATACTAACCCACATAGAATGCCAAATCCTACTTCTTATATGTCAAGTGCGAGGTACTCTTAACCTTAAGTGCATGTACGTATTTTAATCCACCTTTGAAGAAAATTCTAAGAGAAAATAAGTGTTGTGGTGGGTGTGTGTGTGTTGTGTGTGTGACTAGAGTTTGGTTGCCGAAAAGACTGATATCTCATAAGCCAAGGGTTCAAGGGATTCTAATCTGATGCACATTAACAATGACGTCTGTTCACATCAGTTCAGGCCTCGCTCTTCAACGACAAATGGCGTCTGCTGACAACACTTCATGCCTCGCTCCTCAAAGAAAAGAAAGGTGTACACTTCAGTACGCTTTATCTTTAAAAGAAGAGGAATCTTTCTTTTTTTGTGCAGTATTATCAAAACTTCTATATGTTCTCATGCTCATTTAGTCTAAAAAAGTGGATCAACGTACGTTAGCTTGTATTTTAATTCACTTGTTCATCAAAAACATGGCATACAAAATATGAAATTTTTTAGGAGGAGTAAAGTGAATAAAATGAGATCAATAGGTTTAACTCGGATATGATTCTTTTCAATTCTAAATGTGCTAATGTCATCAATTGGTCATATGATTATATGACTTCTTTGAACAATTTTAGTTCAGGAACGGGCCTCAACTAATGACTTTTTGGATTAATCAATACAGGACTTCGTTGCTGTATATTCCTTCTCCAACCACCTGTGTCACCACCAACAAGATTGATGGGATTCATTGTTTCAACCTATGATGAGTACTTCAAACCTCCACCATATGTTGATCATCCGGTTCCTGAAGTTCCTACTCTAGTTCCTGCTGCATCAACTAGTTCACCTTCCTCAACAACCATTGATCAAGATGCACCATCGACAAGTACCTCACAAACCACTTCAGAACAACAATCCTCAGTTATTCCATAAGGTGTTGAAGATGATTTTTACGATATTGAGGTTGCACACATGGATAACGATCCTTACTTTGGTATTCCAATTCCAGAACCTAGTTCTGAAGAAACAACTTTACAAGGGCCATTCCATCAAAGTTGCATCATCTTAACCAATCGTTTGATACTCCTCAACTATGTTGACTAAGAAAACACCTTATTGGAGAATGTATTGGCGAATCATTACTCGAATCGGTTTCGACAAGAAGTCAACTACAAGAACATGCCATTTGGTGCTACTTTGACGCAAATGACAATCCAATTCCATTCGGTGGGAAACGGTCTGGTTGAGATCTGCTATCTCAAAGGAAGAATAATGGTGGTAATTCTTCATGTATCCTATGTACATATTTAAAACCAAAAAGAAAATATAAAAATATAAAACCAAAAACCATAAAAATCAAAATACAAAAATATTTTTCATGACATGTCTTCTGAAAATCGATAATATTTACGGACCTAGAAATGTCATTCATATAATGATCGGGTCTTTAGTTACAGTCGAGCGATGTTCAAACTTTTCAAAAACATGTAGTTCTTGGCTTGCACAGTTATTCAGACGGCAACCCGTTTTTCAATCTGAGGAAAGCATGTCGTCAAAAGACCGTTGTTCCTGACAACGGGTAATTAATTTTTCCTGGGCATGGATTACTTCATATCCATGCATCATGGGTTATGAATACTTTTTACATAACCCTGGATTGTTTACAATAAATGTACGTGTCAGTGCATTTATTTGTCAAAATAAGAGAAATCTTTTGTTTACTGTAAAAAGTTGCTTTTACACATTGATCAGTGTTTCCAGTAATCACAAAAAGATTTTAAAGACTTTTCGACACATCACCCACAATGACAACAACTCTTTAAATTGAATAATGGTCATTATTGTGTGGGAGAAAGTGTAAGAAATAATCTTTTAAAAACAGTATTTCAAAATAAGTCACAAAATAACGGGATAAGATTTGATAATGACGGATAACAATTTAAAGGGGAGTTAATTTATATTAACTACAAGGGCTTTAGATGTCATTTATTTCAAACTTTAGGGACTTATTTGCAATTTAAGACTTAGTGAATTCAGGCTTTAAACTACATACGACTAATATTGCCAACACCTCATAGTTTGTAAAAAGACTTAGGAATGTTTGGAAATTCTTTCATAGTTTTAAAAGTCTTGAAATTGATTCTCACGGAATAGATTTAAGCTTATTAATTCTTCGAACACGATCTCAAGTATGGGTGCGTACAAGGTTTTGCTGATTTCGAGGTATCAAAACCAGCAAGGGGGAAGGAGTAGATACACTGAAAGGTACAACAAGTACACGTGATAGAGTCCATAGCCTTCTTTAATTTTAGGCCATTTCGGGAAGACAAATGTCATAACCGCAGAGAAAATCAGTGTCTTAACTTGTTACTTTTGGGTGAACTATTTCTTCCACGTGGGGGGAAAGAGATATCTGTTTTTTTAGTATGTTCATTTGAGATAACAAGGGGGAAAGTGTGTCACATAGAAGATTCTATTATAGCGTGAGAAGATCTGTTTTTGATTCAATTCATGTTCCTTGACCGGTCAACCAACTAAGGCTTATTATTAAAAAGAGAGTAGAAATACTTGATAAAAAGGTACAATAGGTATGATGATACCTTTAGTTAGTCAGTATTCCTGCAGGAAGAATGGTTTCACTTTCGATACTTAATTGACCTTAGGTTTTATATTTCGGGTATGTAGAGGTAATATTGTTGACTCCGGACTAGCTAACCTTGGTGTTGCAATCTTATTTCATCTCTATCATGTATGGAGATAATGCAGACATTCGGGCACTTAATGACTTTGATGTTATGATTTGAATTTAATTGTGTACTTCAGAATTTTGAGCTTTATCACATCAGTCTCTTAATACAACTTGCCAAGAATCTATGTATCTACTCAAGAAAGGTTTGCTGGTTAGAGTGGAAGCTACGACAACGTCCAAAATTAGTATCGAGACGAACTGATAGATGGCTGACATGGACTGGAATTGACTTGTGTCATTTTCGGTGTTGAACATTTTAGGTCCCTGTCTGATACATAATCTTGTGAATATACATTATTAAGTAGTGTATCTTTAGGTGTTTAGTGTCAATGTATAAATTTTTTTCATGAGTTTTTCGTTAAACTCAAAATCATTCAAAAATTATTATACCTGACACTAACACATACCCTCATAGTTTGAGGGGGAGCTTATATGGTCCCTAATCGGCTTGTGAATAATCAAGACATTTTTCTCCCAAATTTTTTAAACATATTTGAATCAATTGATATCCAAAATATCAAAGGGTTTGAAATTTTTGATAAGGGGAGAAAATGTGATTAAAATATGAAAACTGATAAAAATGTGATTATAAGGACTCATGTGTATACTCCATCCTCCATGTGCTAAACATTTTTGATTATCGATGCACGTGTTGAGGGGGAGCGTTTTTGAAAAGCAAAAACAATCGAGATACAAAAAGCTTTGATATTCATATCACACGTATCTTGATTTAGTTTTTCAAATGGTTTTATGGCAAGGAGATCAGTACCAAAATACCGACCATGCATTTAATTTTATCGGGGTTGGTAAGGTTAGGTATTCGTTCCCATGATCCAGCCAGAATTGGAGGGAGATCTACCCAGTGACAATCCACTAGTTAGTGTAGAAGTCCTTAGGTATGATATAAAAAGGAGTAAAAGTAAGAATTAAGGATAGTGCGATAGATGGAGATATGTACTGGATAAAACAAACCCAACAAGGTACTAGTATGAAGTCTTTAGTAAGCACTGAGGGGTTGAACGTAAATGAAATAAGATTTGTAAGGTTAAAGGCGTGAAAAGAAAGAAAAGCCTTTAATATACTTAGGCAGGAATACCGGGTCATTTACATCTACTTTCAGAATCACATTGTAATTGCGACACTTGTTTTTGAAAGACAATTTGTGTGACGCGCCAAAATTGTCATCGCCTAATGGATCCGAAGATTTGTAGTTACTGTGATGTGTCAAAATTAAGGATTGGTATGTGTGTTTCTACAAAGAGATAAAGTGATTATGTATGCCTCGAGGCAATTAAAGATTCACAAGAAGAACTATACCATGTATGGTTTAGAGTTGGGTGCAGTGGTCTTTACTCTTAAGATTTAGAAACATGTATTCGTGACCAAGTATGAATAAGGATATAACTATATATTTTATTAAGTGTTTTGACTTGCTAGAAGGTGAAGACTGAATATTAAGAGACCATCGGGTTTGCTTCATCAACCAGAGATATCTGAGTGGAAATAGGACAAAACCCCCATGGATTTTATCACTAGGTTGCCGAGGTCAAGTGGTAGATATAATACGATTTGGGTGATAGTCGATAGACTGACTAAGTCAACCTATTTTTCTGGTTATACGTAAAGATTTTAAGATGAGGAGGTTAGCAAGGCTATATATTAATGAGAGTAGTAATGCATGGATTGCATGTGTCGACCATCTTAGATCGTGGTGAAAGATTTACCTCGCGGTTTTGGTAGACATTGTAGAAAGCATTAGGAACATGGCTAGTCATGTGTATGACTTATCATCCTCAAACGGACGGATAAAGTGAGCGTACCATTCAGACTTTGAAGGATATGTTGAGAGCATGTGTGATTGATTTTTGGTGGTAGTTAGGATACTCATCTACCCTTAACTGAGTTTTCTACAATAATAGTTATCATTCGGGTGTTTGATGTGCTCCGTTTGAAGCGTTGTATGGAAGGAAGTGTAGATTACCTGTTCTTTGGGCTAAAATTGGAGAAATTTGGTCAATTGGACCAGAATTGGTACAAGAGACAACTAATAAGGTGATATTGATTAAAGAACAACTCAAGCGGCTAAAGATTGCCAAAAGAGCTATGTTGGCAATAGGCGTAAACATTTAGAGTTGAAGTTAGGGATAAAGTGATACTGGAAGTGTCGTCTTGAAAAGATGTAGTGTATTTTGGAAAGAAAGACATGTTAGCACCCAGATATATGGGACCATTTAAGATCATTAAAAGGATCGATCCTATGGCCTATTGATTAAGATTGTCTCAATAAATTTAGTAGTGTATTTGATGTGTTTCAAATTTAAAGGAGTATTGGACGGATGTAAATATGCATGTGCCTTTGGAAGAAATTAAGATACACAAAACTCTTTGTTTTGTTGAAGAACCTGTGAGATTATCGATCGTGAGGTTAAAAAGTTTGAAGCGTAGTAGTATTTCGCGACCACCCTCCATCCCCAAACCCGATTAGCAAACCACTCCCCAAACCCGCCCCAATCCCCAATAGGGATCTTATCGGGGCGCTCCACTGGGGCGAGATGTTCCCCCAAACCCGCTCTGATCCCTGTTGGAGATCTTATCGGGGCGACTTTACGAGTGCATTGCTCCATCAAATACACGCTGTTCTCTGTTTATTATTATTTTTACGCCATAGTTTTTACAAATGTGATTACATGCAATAATATGAATAATCAAGAACTCACTAAGAATATAATAATTAGTAGCGTTCATAAATTTTCAAGAAATTATACATAAATAATTATAACTACGTTAAAAAAATCAAAACTTCTTTTAAAAACATTACACAAAAGAGTTTTTATTAATCACAACTTGCAATCTTGCAAAGATATAATACTACAAAAATTTGATAATATTGGTTTATTACGTAAATACTAACATAACAATATATGAAAATAATATTTTGATATGTCTGTATAGTTTCGGGGTGGGGCGGATTGGGAATGTTATGCCCCATCCCCGCCCCGAACCCGATAAGAATCCCCGTTAATGCCTAGAAACCCGATAAGCATGCCCCGCCCCGCCCTAAAAACTTTGGGTTTTGGATTTCCCTATTGGGTTCGAGTTTTTTTGCCATCCCTAGTTGGAACACGACGTGAGGTTTTAAGGATTTAATGAAAACTAAGTATCCACACTTGTTCGTTAAACAAGTTATCGATGGAAGCACTAGTTAATGTTGGGTACATAAGCTTTCTGGAAGACTTTAGTACACCTTTTAATGTTTTTATGTGGTTTGGTTAATGTTATAATTTGAATAAACCCGAAGTCAAGCCGATTCTTCAAAAACGTTGAGCTTTGTAACAACTCATAATTTAATATCAAGACAGTTCTTGTTTGATGAGTTGCGAGATTAGGTTATGAATCAAATTGTTACACAACTTGAGGTTTTGACGAGTTTCCTCGAGGACAGGTGAGGTTCATCAAGGTTGGATGCTTGTCTTCGTTTATAGCTGTTATATGCTGCTATTTATATCTTTGTTTGGTTAAGCAAAATTTATTAGCAGCAGAATCGAATAAATTTCGAGACGAAATTTCCCTAAGGAGGGGGAGAATGTGACACCCATGAATTGAGCAGGTTAGTCATACCTTTAGAGTTGGCTAAGTGTTTATACGTGTTATATTTGTGATCTATGTGACCTTATCTGTGTGCATGTTTATCATTCTGAGAGCATGATCATCTCATTTTAGAATGGGGTTGAGATATTGATGATTAATTTCCATTTTTGTTCACGTGTAGTGACAATGGAAATGAGTGACGTGTTGCATGCAATTGCTACGTCAATTTGTGAATAATTATGTGTTGGATTATTGTGGAAGATTGTCATATTGGAAGTGAATTAGGTTCGTGAAATTTGAGAATTAGTAATGAACTTTCTAAATATAGAAAGTATTTTTGGAAATGAAAGTTATAAATAGAAAGTTAGTATTTGGTTTTCCATGAAAAAGGTTTACCAATTTTACCTAGGTTTTTGTAGAAAATTAGGGTAATGTAGATAATGATATAATTAATTATTAAAAAAAATAGATAAAGGGGCCGCTTATGGTTAAAGAAAAGATAAAAAAGTATTTTTTTTTATAATCACAATTTGGGCTAGACTAGGACTTGTTTAGGATATAGAGAAAACCCCAAACCCAAATTTGGCCCATTCTTTTTCCCCTCTTCCTTGGTGCCGTACAATTTCCTCCCCAAAACCCTAAGAAGATTTAGCCAAAACACAGAAGTTAAGTTTTATATGTCTATTAACTTCCTTGAGAAAATTAGCCTCTAATTAGTTGCCTAAGTATGGTAATGAGGGCCATACATTTAAGTGTGCAATCAGATCCGAATTGGGACAGTTTTGAAGTTTGATTTTATTTGGGATAGTTTCACATGTAATGGGTACTTGGGAATCACAAGGTAGTTAGTAAACTCATAAATGAACTTAGTTGATTTTTGGTATAATTTATGAAGGTTAGCAAGTAAGGTTTTTAAGTTAGTAAAGATACATTAAAATTCTGCATTTCTGAATAAAATTTAGATCACTAGAATTATGAGTAAATGAAGTGGCTAAAGTTGGGCATGGTGTCAGGGTGACCCATGGGGATAATTAATCACCATAGATATCCATCATATGATTGTTACATAGACTTAAGCATTTGGATTAGTCGCGTGTAACACGTTTGTGTTTGTATTGTGTAGCTTGTGTTGATATTGTTTGGAAGCTGCTTGTGCATCAGGTGAGTTTCATAGTCCCTAACTTCCCTGAGAAAATTACCTCTAATTAGTTGCATATGTATGGTAATGAGTGTCATAATTTTAGTGTTGCAATCAGCTTTATTGGGACAGTTTCGAAGTTTGATTTTTATTGGGAGTTGCACATGTAATGGGTACTTGGGAAATCAATGTAGTTAGTAAAACTCATAAATTACTTAGGTGTTTTGGTTATAATTTATGAAGGTCAGCAAGTAGGTTTTTAGTTAGTAAGATACACTAATTCTGCATTTCTGGGGGACATTAAAAATATAGATCACTAGAATTATGAGTAAATGAAGTGGTTAAAGTTGGGCATGGTGTCGGGGAAACCCATGGGAATAATTAATTACCAAATACATCCATCATATGCTTGTTACATGGACATAAGCATTTGGCTTAGTCGCGTGTAACATGTTTAATACTTTTGTGTAGCTTTGTGTAAGATATTCGGAAGCTGCTTGAGCATCAGGTGAGTTTCATAGTCCCAATTTTTACTTTGTTTTCCTTGGGATGGAAATGATGCAAAGGTCTTAAAATGATTTAATTGCTATGAGTATGTGGTTTAATTGATGCATGGAAATCGGTGTGGCTATCATATGATAAGTGCTAAATGTTTACGTGTTGTTGGATCGGAGGTAATAACGTTCTTATCCCATTAAGGTATGGTTCCAATTAGGGTATTTCTCACCCAATTTTCTGTGGTGGTTTCCAAATTGGAGGGTAATTCTTACCTAATTTCAGTGTGTTCCCTATTGGAGGGTAGTCTTACCCATTTACTGGGTGCTATATTTGTGTGGCTTGGGATCGTGGGGCAGTTCTGTCGGATTATGGTTGTTTGTTGTATGCTGTTAGCCAGTTTATAATAGTAGCTTAAATTGTTCCTGCATGTTCGGTTTTATTAATCACAGTAATTGGTTTAAAGTTTGAATTGTGTGTCGTAAACCTATGACTCTCACCAACCTTTGTGTTGATGTTTTTAAGCATCATTTTCAGGTGAGCATAAGGAAGATCATAGGAATGTGAGAAGTGGCTAGAGAGACCTTAGGCTGCATGCGGAGTTTAATCTCCTAGCTTATCTCTTGTTTGATTGAATATTGAATGTTTGTTGGTCTGATCTGCTTAGACTTGTTTTGGTTGTATTTCATGTCTTAGTATTGATGTGAATCCCTTTTACTTCAATATAAGACGCCGGATATTATTTTATTTGGCTTGGGTATTTTCATGACACTTTGTGTCCCTTATGTTCTGTTTAGTTCATGTAGTTTCCTCTATTGTGACACCATTGTGTTGTGATGATATCCATTATCGTTACGCCTCGCATTTCCGCCTTGGTGGGGTGTGACAGAAAGACTATAGTAAAATAACTAATCTAAACGCGTCTAGTAACGATTTTAAATTAAACGCGGGAAACTTCTCGGTAAGGTACAAAATCAACACGAATATGTAAAAAGTCAAAATAGTATACAGGAAAGTCAACGAAAATAATTTGGGTATTTTTATGGGTGTTACATCCTTTCCCCGTTAGAAAAGCTTTATTCGCAAAGCTTAAGTCGTGGTATCGGGTGCAGTTAAAGGTTTAGCAAATAAGTGCGGGTATTTCTTTTGGAACTGATCCTCACGCTCCTAAGTGAACTCGGGACCTCTTCTCGATTTCCATCATACCTTGACGATAGGAATATGAGTTTGGTTTAGACGCTTGACTTCACGTTCCATGATTTCAACAGGTTCTTCGACGAAATAAAGCTTGTCGTCGATTTGAATTTCATCCAGCGGAATAATGAATGTTTCCTCGGATAAGCATTTCTTTAGATTTGAAACATGAAACGTACTATGCACTCTGCTCAGCTGTTCCGATAGTTCTAGATAGTAAGCAACTGTTCTAACCTTGGCAAGGATCTTGAAAGGTCCAATATAACAAGGGTTCAGCTTTCCCCGTTTGCCGAAGCGTATTGATAAGTGTAGAATACACATATCCGTTAATACCTAAAATGGCCCAATTAAACCCAAAAATAGACCAAAAATGGCAAAAATATGCTTGTATTTTTGTTTTGTGTGTGCAGGTATGGATATATCAAAAATCACAAGAAAACCGTCAAAAACGGGCAAGCACGGACACAAGAACGGAAGAGTGAACAAAAGCCGTAAGCCAAAGCCAGAAAAAGTAAAATCTTCAGTCAACTCCAGTCAATCTTGGTCAACATAAGTCAACCACAAAAGACAAAGCCCAAAATGTTTCAAAATAGCCCTTCAAGTTTCAAAAGTTGCAAAAATAGTCCCTTAAACCTCAAATGGGCCATACCCGGATCCAAAAGCCCATTACCCTAGCCCATACCCTTTCATAAAACCACAAGGGCCTTTTATGCCATTTATAAAAGTCCTTTTTAACACTACACTTACACTAAACCAACCACAGGGACTAAATTTGCCAAAAGCCCAAAGTTTAAATTGAGTTTACCCGTTTCAGTTATAAAAGAGCGCCAAAGGGGTGTTACTGTTCATCATCCCCTTCCTCATTTACCCCGCTGTCAAATCAAAGGGCTTTTCTAAATTGAGGGGTTATTTAGTCTATTCAAGTGATGGAGAACGCAATGGCAAGGTTAATTTTGTCAAATCAAGGGCTCTAATTGATCACTTAAACAAGGAGTGCCTCGTGGATGATGGGCAAGCACAAGTGAAGATGGTTTTTACTCTGGATATACTCACAGAACAAGCACAAACGTCACATTAATGGATTGCCAGCTTGGCAATCCGTGTGAGTTTGTTAGTAATCCAAGGGCCAAGGATCACTCCTCCAATGATTGGGAAAATGATTGGCTATGATTGATTGGAGCGTGGGCATCAAGCAAGACCTAGAAGCTTCAGAGGAGTTCTATAAATACCACACACTCACACACACATATCATCTTCTTTTTCTTTTCATAATTTTTAGCTTTAAGAATTAGCTTATGTAGTTTTTT
>BQNB010081629.1:5085-29568 GCA_026074375.1 Tanacetum coccineum
TGATTATATGATGAGCAGCGGAGCCGAAGATGACCAAACCGGAGAGGGAGGGTCTATGTCACATGGTTACACTTACTACTAGTATTGTGTTGTATTTCCTAATCTTTTGTTGTATTTCCTTTATGTATTTCCTTTATGTTGTATTTCGTTTATGTAATATTATGGTTTGTATTCAATAAAAGTTGAAGGTTAATCAGTTTATAGTATAACAACACCAAAAAAAAAAAAAAACCCGGTCAAACCGGTTTTAGTGGTTAACCGGAACCGAACCGGTTCCAAACCGGCAAACCGGTTTCGGCTCAACCCGGTAAGAAACCGGTTCCAAACCGGTTCAGGGTTTGGGCAAACCGGTTTCGGCTCCGTGTTGACCGAAACTGGTTCCTGTTTGACTCAAACCGAACCGATCTGGTTAACCGATTTGCGCACGTCTATATGTATGTATGTATGTATGTATAACATAACATGAGGTTATGTTATTGATTCTATTAGAATAAAAATGGTCCACAAAGAGGAGTAATTGACCCACAAATTTCTCTTTCAATTCTTTCTAGAAACAAAAGAGATTCTTTTTCAAGTTTATTGATTAAGGGTCTAGCTATCATTTTTCCAAGAAAGCATGCTCCACATGATAAATCTTTTGATAATAAGATCTTGAGATCCTTTAGTGGATGCCTATTTAAGCTCTCAATTATTCTCCTCCTCATAAAATCATCCGAATTACCCAAACTTGCCAAAAGGTAAATATTTTGGGATATACGCCCTTTCGGGTAGAAACCATATTTATTTCTGTCTAATTTATGTATGTAAAATACAATCCAGAAGATAAATCTTTCATTCTTTCCATTATGGACTTTTTTCATTTTTAATGGATGTAATTTGGAGATAATCAATTTTATTTTAAGTCATGGTTTCAAGATGAAACCATTGCGTTTTATATCTTTAAAACTTAGCAGATTTATCCCGGATCTACTAGAATACAACGCATCATTGATTCTCCATAGGGAATCATGATAAAACTTGAGGTTTTATCTTTTTTTTCTTTATAACATAACATGCGGTTATGTTATTGATTCTATTAATTGTATCAAATTAGAACTTGAGGTTTTAATCATTATTTTTCAAGCATAACATGATGTTATGATATTGATTCTTATGGAAGAATCATATTAGAACTTGAGGTTCTAATAATTTTTTCACAACATGATGTTGTGTTATTATCGTGATTCATCTAAAAGAATCACAAAGAACTTGAGGTTCTTTAAAAGATATACAATAACTTGAGGTTATTGTATTTTAATTATATTCCTTGTAATAAAACTTAAAGTTTTATTATGAATAAATATAATCATAACATGAGGTTATGATTTTTTTTATTCTCTTGATGAGATCATAGAAGATCTTGAGAATTATTTTATCCGATTCTTGTGAGAGAAATATAATAAAACTTGAGGTTCTATTTTTATATTTCTTTAACATAACATGAGGTTATGTTATTTTGCTTCTCTCTTTGTATTCGCAACAGAACATTTTATTGTTTTTGTAAATTACACGAGAGTTTAATAGATTAACATTAAAATAAAACATAATTCCCCTTATGTAATCACAATAGAACATTTATTGTATTAGGTAAACTGTGGTTATATAATCTCATGAAAGTTAAGAACCATGTAATCTAAATTCTACTACATAACAACAAACAGATTTACTTATGCGTATATTTTAAAGGTAGTGATATAATACGTGAAAAATAAATCAATACATATAACGAATATGTTGCCAAAACTTGCCAGAACCCCTCCGACCATGTAATTATTTAATTACTAGAACATAAAACATCCAAATTAATTGTAAAGATAATAAAACACTTGCCCTAAAATGGTCTTCCAGAAAAAGAAAAGAAAATTTATTTTATTTTATTTCTTGACTAATTTCATGTCTTAACACATAGGTGATCTTTGTGGAATACCTTTTCCAATACCACCTTCGTACATGTGACACATGTTTTAAGCTCATAGCATAACCTTCGAATGACGACTAGATCAATTATGAAGAAATCTGGGTTCGAGATTTACCTTGTAGAGAAAATTAAAAAATTATTGATAACGTGTAATAGAAAAAAAACACAAGAATGAGAAAGGAACAAAATTCTTATTATTGATTGATGATCACAGGAGGTTACAAGCGGATGCATTATATAAGTAACCCTAAACTGTGTACTTAAAGATACTGATTAACTATGTACATAGCCATATAATTTTGGGGGGTGGTTGTGAGGGGTGGGGGGGGGTGACATAGCCCATATAATATTTACAAAAGATATATGTATATATATAAATATTATTATAGGTAATATATATATAATATATATATAATATATATATATATATATATATATATATATATATATAATATTACCGTAATTGATGGAAGAATACAATGTTTCAAAACTCGGATTGACGGCCAGTTGAGCCGTGAACTGATCGGGTGGCCAGAAGCCGGTTTTGAGCAAAAAACCCGGTTAAACCGTAACCCGATGACTCGCCATAACCAATTAAAAACCAGTTTTTAAAACATTTCGAAGAATAAACATTTCATTGAATTTAAGGGTTTGATCCGATCATCAATACATTCGCAGGGACTTACTTTAAGATCCATGCTGCTTGAGTATGCCATTATATATATTATCATTTGAGATCCGTTGACTTTGCACGGTACTATTTATTTTAAGCACTCTAGCTACAGTGCTATAGTGCTGGACAAAAAAGAAGCCCAAAAAATTTAGCCCAAAAATTTGGGCCGGCCCAATTAGTGTTTTTTTTAAATAAAAAAAAATTGTTGGCACAAAATAGGCAGGAAAAAAATGTTACAAAAGTATCGACGCATTCAGATAAAAAAATACTCGCGGTAACATTTCCGAATTGACTTAAACAGTGTCATTTTACATCATGAGACCAAAAAAATAAATTCGCAAAAAAATAATTAAAAAAAAAAAAAAAAAAAATTAACGCCACGCAACAACGCGTAAGACCATAAAAAAAATACTAAACATGATACTGAAAAAGTAAACCCGCACTATTAAATATGACATCGAGAAAATAAACTCGCACAAAATTAAAAGAAAAAAAGAATTAATGACACGCAACAACGCGCGAAAATTTAACGGCCCGCAGTAATAGCATATGTTGTTCAGCTCTCTAATAGCATATGTGTTGAACCATCTTCCTCAACCCCAAACCCAGTTAGGATAATACCCGATCCTGCGGGTCTTGTTCAGCGAGCCAAGCTGCTTAAAGAAAATGTATTTATTCTTGATCCGGATGGGGCTTTAATGTCGACACAAGAATATATGCAGAAAGTTGTTGAGGATGTGGGTGAGGATGCTGATTTTAACAGTGGGGCGTGGGTTAGCGCCACTAACTATGTGAATGCTTTTGGTGGCACTGTAACTGGATGTTTGGGAGACATCGACAACTTTCTTAAAAAGGGAAAACTTGAACAAGTTGTTGCAATAGTGAAGTCTTGTTCTCCGAATGCTCTTGGAGATTTAAATGTGACTCTGAAAGATCTATCGGGTACAGTACCTGGAACAATACACTACAAAGTCCTTGATGTGGGTAGTTATGAAAAGGATATTACAGTAGGAGCTGCTATGATACTTGCCAATGTCTCAGTTTTTACTCCTAAACCATCAAAGCATTACCTTAACATTACAAAAAGAAATGTGGTTGAGGTTTTCCGTAAGGATACGGTTTCATTAGCTTAACATTATTGTTATTCAATTCCGTAATGTAATTTTCAATTTCGTAATGTAATTTTCAATTCCATAATGTAATTTTCAATTCCGTAATGTAATTTTCAAATTTGAAATCAAACAACTACTATTCCAACGGATACTATTCGAACTATATGTTTTAAAACGTATCTGTGTTGTATTTTTAAATTCCGTCAAGTTCATGTTTTTTATTTCCGTAATTTTTTTCCGTCTTTTCTTCCGTGTATTTTTATTTCCGTATTTTAATTTGTAAAATGTTTAATTATTAATGTAATGTTTTAAAAAAAATTGTTCGGTGTCCTATGCGGTCACCACTACATGTGTTTGGTCACTGTGTGGTCTAAGAGAGAGAAAGCTGAGTTGGCGCTGACGTGACGGTGTCCTCTGCGGTCACCACTACATTCAGTCTAATGTTTTAAAAACGTAACATTTAAGTAATATAATTGCTCATTTAATGCTAATGTTTTAAAAATGTAAATAACATTGATCATACATTTAAGTAATATAATTGCTCATTAAATGACTGGATTTAATGTGTTCATGTAACCACTAATTTCTATAATTATGGAGGCTAATTATGGAAGAATTAATATGCCCATTAATTTTTATTGACTATAGTTTAGGTAAATCCCCTATAAATAGAGAACACAATTGCATTGAAAAACACACAGAAACATAAACACTTATACTTCTCAATATCCAGCTTCATCACATTCACACTTTTTTGCTTTCGTTTTGGTTCTCAGTTTTAGATATCATGTTATGAGTATCATCGCAAACCACTTCTACTATGTTTTCATAATAATTTATTCATGTTTCTGTAGGTTGGTACATGGGCTATGATTAAATCCTTAAAAAAGGTATGCCTCCTTTTCTCAAAACCCTAATGATGAAAGTATGTTATATTTTTTAGACTGTGTATATATATGTTGGTTTCTTTGCAGCCTTGCATAGCAGGTTTTATGATGCCTATAAACTTCACTTTCCCACCAACTCCACCACTACACCACCATTCACCTCCACCAACAAGCTCATCCATGATTGTAACCTCATCAACACCGAAACCCACCACCACCAAACCTCTCTACCACCGAATGTTGCCACTATTGTAAGCCTTAAAGTAAAAGGTCTAGCTGGTCCACGAGTGAAAAAAAAGCCATCGAAATTATATATTGTGCTATTAGAGTTTTTATGATCTTGATTTTATCAAAGATTCACTTATTCATATGTAATTGTATTTTATTTTTTGTTTGTATTTGTGACTCGGGTTTAAATAAAGAAGACAAAAGGAGGAAATAAATATTGTGGTTTTATCTATCTATACTTCTATACTAAGGATATTGCAACAATTCTTGAATGTGAATGTGAAAAATAAAAACTAAATGTATTTAAGGAAGGAATGAAAACTGAATTTTATAATATGAAACACAATAAATTGTAACAACATTTGAATAATAAATTCAGTCATCAATACCATTATAATATTATAATAGCCCATTTAATTTATCATTGTAACGACCTTCAATAATTATTAAAAAGTGTAACTGTTAAAAATCATTACTATCGATAATGATTATTAAAAATGTGTAACCGCATCCACCATATAAATTTACACAAGTCATTTCATATCTCTCCACATAAATGTTATTTTACAACAAAAATTAATCTCTCAATATACCCTCACTTTCACTTCTCAACTCTTACGGGTACTTTCTGTAGATATTCTTTATATTTTTGTTAGAAAAACGCTTATTTTAAACGTTATAAGAAATATCTATCAGAATATCACATATCGTTAATTATCTGCAGCTAGAAATTACCGGTGATATGCACGGGTACTCGTCTAGTAAATTATAACGTCTATTCAAATTTAGTTTAGTTTTATTTCAACTTGATTCTTCGATGCCGTAGATCTAGAAAGGTTTATTAGAGGATAAAAAGGTCTACGCTCGGTTTTAGTGGCGGAACTTGAATATTTTTTTTGGGGGGGGGGGGATTATTTTGGACATACCAAAATAAAAGGGCGAACAATAATTTTGACACTAAAATAGTAATATTTACATTAGTTGTCACAACTTTTTGGGGGGCCGGAACCCTTCCCTGTCTCTATTAATAGGGCTGTAAACGAACCGAACGAACACGAACGGAGCCTTGTTCATGTTCATTCATTTAATTTTAACCGGACAAATAAACAGACACGAAGGCTTAAACGGATGAATTTTCTTGCTCATGTTCGTTTATTAAGAAAATGAGTTGTTCATGTTCATTTATTAAGAAATTAAACAAACATAAACGATCGAACATAAATGAACGTAGAAAAAAAGACAAAGTTTATCAAATTATGCATAATATTTTGTTTTATAATTGTTGTTTTGTTTAAACAAACCAGTTTTAAAAGTATACAATTAAAAGATATGATATACGAACATAAACAAATAAATGAACATAAACGAACGTTAATGAACGCATAATCGGACGTTCACGAACATAAACGAACGGACATGACTTTTGTTCATGTTCGTTCATTTAACTAAACGAACGTAAAATTATGTTCATGTTCGTTCATTTAATAAATAAACGAACATAAACGAATTTTTTACCGAACGGTTCATGAACTGTTCACTGAACGTTCAGTTCGTTTACAACCCTACCTATTAAGGTCCGCCCTTGCCCGATTTATAGGTTTAGGGTATCTAGGTTTTTCACCACGGGTTTATTAACCATTATTTATAGTGATGAAATCCCTAGATACCCTAAACCCTCACATCGAGATTTGGGTCTATTTATCTTCTAATAAGGTTAACCCTAAGGATTTGTGTGAGTGTGTCATCAACCAAAATGTTGTTGGTGTTTGCATCGAAGATCCCGTAGAGGTAAAAGTTGAATTCTATGATCATTTTTGTAACTGGTTATCTTTCACAGGTGACCCTCGTCCTTCTACAGGTGATGTGTATTTTAATCGGTTAACCCCTGAGCAAAGAGATTTTTTGGAGTGTGAATTTTCAAAAGAAGATATAAAGAGGGCTGTATGGGATTGTGGTGGTGATCAAGCCCCGAGTCCAGATGGATTCAGATTTAAGTTCTTTAAAACATTCTGGGATTTCATTCAACCTGATGTTGTATGGTTTGTTCGTGAATTTTTCCAATCTGGATATTTTCCTAAAGGGTGTAATTCATCATTTATTACTTTGATCCCTAAAGTTAGTAATGCTAAATTCGTTTCAGAATTTAGGTCTATTAGTTTATTAGGTTGCCAATATGAAATTGTTGGTAAGTTATTAGCTAATACGCTTAGCATGGTTATTGGGAGTTGTGTTAGCGTGGAACAATCCGCTTTCATTAAAGGTAGGAATATTCTGGACGGTCCCTTACTTTTGATTGAGTATATGTCGTGGTATCATAAGAGGAAAAAAGATCTTATGGTTTTCAAAGTTGATTTTGAGAAAGCTTATGACTCTTTGAGGTGGGATTAGTGTTGGAATTTAACATCTAATATCACATATAAAACACGAGTAAACACAATGAAGAATGTCCCAAAGGGACCTAGTATGATGTAACTAGATAAACATGTAAATAAATGATACTAACCTCGTCATCGTATCAAGTAATCGCCAGAGCTTAAGAACACACCTTGTTCTTGTTTAAAACCTCACGAAACAACTTAAGACATCAAAATAGATGTCCTTTATAGAATAGTCCACACTATACGTCATGGATTACAACCCGAATGCTAGTTCTTGAATTTTACGATCTAAGCTACGAAAGTCACAGTTTTAGCTTGATAATAAATCAAACCATATATAAACCCTAAAAGGGTTTAAAGCTGATCGAAATAGGTGTTTAGTGGTGAAAGAAAGTGTTTTGGTGTTTAGGTTATGCAAGAGTGTTAGGATTACAGAAAAGACTCGGTCACTTCTAGTATTTTAGTTCTTAGCTTGTAGTATACGAAATGTAATAGCTAGTAAGCTAACCAGATCAACCTATGGATAACCCATGGGTGACCAGCCCATGTACACTATAAATATCCTCTCCACACATGAAGAGGGCATTGGTTTTCATTCTTATCATATGACATTCCTTGTTTCTCTCTCTAGAAAAACATCCATCCCTTTCTCTCTCTAGACTCTTACTTATTATCCCTTAGATGTGTGTTTGATATCATTCTACAATTGATATCAGTCGCCATGGAATGATTTAGTGTGTTTGTGTGCGTGTTTTCTTTCAAAACCTTTGAATACTTTGTGTTTTTTAGGCTTATACTCGAAATAATTAAAAATCAAGATTTTGTTGTTAAAAATGTTAAAGTTATGGTTTTTATGATACATCTAGCCTAGGATACTTAGTTGTGCTAAAATTTTCAAGAAAAAACATGAAAAAGTGTGTTTTTAAGTGTTATTTGCGTTTGTATTTTTCTCGAATCTCGCGGTTTGACCTTGTTCTTCGAAGCGATTTGGCTAAGAAATCAAGCGGTTTGATATTTAAATCCATCGATTTGAGTAGAAAGTCAGGCGGTTTGAGTTACGTATTCGGGCGGTTTGACTAAAATATCAGGCGATTTAAGTAAGGTTATTCAGGCGATTTGAGTAAGTTATTTAGCCGATTTGAGTAAAATATCATGCGGTATGAGTATAGAATTAAGGCGATTTGATTAGTGACATCAGGCGATTTGAGTTTAGATAATGAGGCGATTTGATCTTCATATCAGGCGGTTTGAGCTCGACTATCAGGCGGTTTGACTCAGTAAATCTCGCGATTTGAGTTAATTTATTAGGCGGTTTGAACTAGTAATATCAGGCGATTTGATCAATATCATCAGGCGATTTGATCCATATCATAAGGCGATTTGACTATTTGCATCAAGCGATTTGATCATTGTTTGTAGGAGATTTGATCATTTTACTAAGGCGATTTGATCATTTAGTTCAGGCGATTGGATAACTTATTTCAGGCGATTTGATCATATTTTTCGTAAACTCAAAAACCTAAATTGCAATTAAGACAACTCATAAACACTTAAAACAACAACACAATAACACAACTTGTAACACTTCATAAATTCTGGGTTAACATTTTTAATCCATGTCGTATTAATTATTTTACTTCTAAGTAAAATTTTACTTTTTACAGTTTTACTGGAGTGTTACCGCACGTTGTCATAAATTTTTATGTAGCATGAGTCGTTTTTTGGATTTTATCCGCCTACATGCCTTTCGTATTTTAATATTCCCATAAGATACCCCGATGATTCATGATTCCTATTTTAGCATTTTTCGTTTCGTTTCGCGTTTACGTTAAATTTTGCTAAAACTTCACTTTTAATCTTCACCTTCTATCTTTTTACTTAAACATTTACATTTATTTATAAATACACAATTAAAAAAAAGATGAGATATATTAAGCCTAAAATAGGGGACGACCAAAACACACACACAAAACACAGACATTTAATTTTCTCTCCTCCTTCCTCCTTGTTCTAACTCACGGCTCAAAACCCACAAAGAGGGGTTGCACCATCTTTGATTTTAACCAAATTCAAGCATTCCAAGATTAATTCCATGGCTTTCTAAGGTGTTGAAAGGGGTTGATTCATCCAATTTCAAGAGTAATCAAGGATTAATAAATTAGGGTTTTATCATCAATTAGGGGTTTTCAAGAATCTTGTGATAGTCACTTTTCTTGTGTTATAAGCATCATTTAAAGATCAAGAAACACATAATTTTGTGAGTTTTTGGGGCTGTTTTGATTGTTTTGATGTTTGGATTGGTTTGAATAAGCAAGAGCACAAAGAGGACTTCATTTGTGTTTGATTCACTAATTTTATTCTTATTTTTGTAAGTTTTATCTCTTGTTTCTTCATTTTCTTTCTTGAAATGGCCATTCATTTTGATCATGGATTACGGAAATTATTGAGTTTTTGTGTTTATAAGTGTGTAAGGTAATTAGTGTGGCATTGCATGGTGTTTTGATGGTGTAAAAATAATGTTTGGATTAGTTTTGTAAAGAGTTTATAGTACTGTTTTAGACCAATAGCAAAATGGGTTGATTTCAAAATAATTTTGGTCTATTGACACCTGGAAAATTGATAAAAATATAGGTAGATGTTTAAGATACATGTGACGATTTGGATGGGGCCGTAACTTTTCCGGATGAGTGAGATACGGCCGATTTACTAAAACTAGTCAATTTGCGCGACCTGAATTTGAAACCTTAATAAGTCAAAAGTTTTGTATACTAACACCCATTTTAGTAAAACTATAGCTTCTAGGTATCGAATCAACTTAAATTTGGCCGCGTGTTTTGTCCTCATCGGATGTACGGTTTAGGGGTTATACTAAAAATAGTGAAGGGGTAAAATTCAAATGGTAATTTCACCTAGGTTTTGAAACTTTTTGGACTGATGAGCCTACATTTCTGTAAAATAGACTCATAGATCTTTCTGTACGCGAAAACTCATATCTTTATCAATTACGAATTTTGATTTATGCATTTTCAAAGTTGGGTAAATGCAGAATTTGTTGTGAATTAATAGACGTTAGGCGTAAACTAATGTGGATAACTTGAGTGGTTTAGACGGGTAAGAAGTAACCTAAAGACATGTTTTCTAAGTCATATTTATACAGATTAGGACTTGTATTTTGAGTAATCTTAATCTATAAAATTTAGGATGCAATGCCCTACTTGTTTCGGGTGAAGTAAAACGTTTTATAAAAATTTTCTTTTGTTACATTTTCTTTTGTGTGAGTGTCGAATGTTTATTTTTCTAAGTTACACTATTTATTTTAGGTTGCTCTTAGGAGTGTTTGGCTTACTTCAGCGTTTGTATTGTTTAATTTGCCGTTTCGTTCTAGGTAAGCATTTTGAAACCTTTTTCATTACCATTTTGTTATATTTATGTGTATAATTTATTTTTATTATTTTGGAATCCATATGAATGTGTGTAGGATTAGTTCTTGTTGTAAAAATATGTTGGTAAGTGGTTTAGATGATGAGGATTTGGGGAAGTTTGATTGAGTTTTATAGATTTCGGATAAGATATATTAGTGCAGAAAATTAGAAGTGCGTGTTTAGGTGTCGTAAAATGTTTTTGGTAACTTTAGGGATAAAAATATGTTAGTACTTGTCGAGGCGATCGTTTCGGTATAAGGATCACCTCGTAACTCTTAAAACGAAGTTTTTAGAGCCGTCCGAAATTTGGAAATTTTATAAATTAAATTTTGCACATGTTGGTAAATATTAAAGTCTGTGCAGGTTTTGTGTGAGCGTCTCGGACACCTTCGGGGCTGTTTCGGCCTTCGGCGAAAACACGAAAGTTGTCCAAAATGACGTTTTTAGTCTATCGCGAGGAATTTGGGTCTGAAAGTGCGTACAAAGGGTTATCTTAGAAAAGATCAGTTCTGCGTTTTTTAATAAAAGTTTAGCATTGTTTTTAAAAATCTGAGCTGATTCAGTTTTCAGTTGAGTTTCGGGCCTTTTCTGGTCCGAATCGGCCTTCGGTTATAAAATAAAAGTTGTTCATTTTGACGTTTTACATAAGAACTTGTGAGGTTTTGGTTTAATAACGCTAGATGATAGAAAAACTTTGGGGTCAAAGTTGGTGGTTCGTCTTTTTGGAAATTAAAAGTGCTTGTTGAATTTTGTCAAAAATTGGGGGTTTGAGCGTTTTTTGAGTTCGTTTGAACTCGTGAAACTTTAACGGATATTATATGGTAAATAAAGTATTAGGGTGCGTTGGTCACATCTAAAAATAGTAAGTTTCATATCGGGCTACATATATATATACTTAACCCATGAAGTAGAGTGAGTGATTAAAACTTTGGGTACGTTTGTATTATCTGAATATAAATATTATTACGAGACAATATTAACGTCCTAAATTTCTAGACTTTCTATAAATGGAAACTTTCCTAAAATATAAACTTTTTAAAAATAAAAACTTTTCAAAAATAAAAATTTTCAGAAAAGCAGCGTAACTTAATTGCGAATACTATAGTTTTTCTTAAAAGCTCGTTTGTACTAAATAACTTAGGATATACAAACATATGGATTCTACTATACTCTTATTTTTATATATGACTTATGTGTCATTTCATTATGTAATTCTTTTTCTAAATGCGCACCATTATTTTAGGTCGCGGTTAGGACTTCTTATCTCCATTCTCTTATCGTTGATATTCTATTATCTTTGCTTACGGTGAGTTCATATCCCCTTTTTCTACTTACTTGTTTTACAAACTCAACGGGATGAGATTACATGCTTGATTTCCACATTGGACATAAGTACTTTTGAAACTGTATGCTATTTCCTGATTATTATTGCCTAAGTACCTACTGCCAATTAAGTCCCCTTTATCATGATCGTTAATTGCTATTGTAGTAAACGTGAGTGTTGTGAATAGATCTATTGGGACTGACAATCCCCGTTCGGGTACGCAACAACTAATACCATCCAACGAACGCATTTAACATTTGAAATAATAACACTTGGGTGTTCAGCAGAACATCCTACTTTTTGATGGGGCACAAACCTGATTGGGGTTTGCATACTGTTAAGGTTCGGTGTCATGAGCTTAGAGCAATAATACATATTTCTTTTAGACTTGGTGAATTCGTTTCTCTTGTCTACACCACTTAAATCTTGTGGTCCATACTTTTACTGATAAACCTATGAATTCACTCAATAATTTTGTTGACATTTTCGCATGTTTATCTCAGGTTTTCAGGTATATTGCTCGGAGTAAAGCCGCAAGGATATGTACTTAGAGACTCTATATTTTCATACATTCGACAAACTTAAACTTTTGAAAACATTGCGTATTGTAAAGTCTTTCTCTAAATTTTACAGTCGACAAAAATTTCATCTAAACTTTATGTCATGTTGGAACCGTTGGGATATTTTGAAAACTGTTGGGACCTGTTTGTAAACTCTGATATTTTGATGTGTCGAATGTGAAAAATTTATTCCTAAAACGTCTCTTTTTGAGGTCATTTTCAGTAATTTATACTTTGTGACTATGAAGTAGCACCCCATGTTGTTTTCCGCTGTGTTCTGAATTTGGAGGTGTTACACAACTCTCACTAATCATTGTAACGATTCTGTAATATCATTTCACACATCAATCAAGTCATTATGTCTACTATGGCTGAAAATGTTATTGCTGCGGGAACTGAGAACCGTCCTCCCATGCTTGAGAGGAGTCAATATGATCCATGGCAGAATCGTATGCTACTTTACATATGAGGTAAAGAGCATGGTATACAGCTTCTTGACTCGGTCAAAAATGGTCCATTTAAGTTTGCAACAGTTAAAGTTCCAGCAACTCCAAACACACATGCTTCAACAAGAGACAAAAACTTTGGACGATCTCACACCTGAAGAGAAGATACGTACAGCCTGTGACATAAAAGCAACTAACATCATTCTTTAGGGTTTACCACTAGATGTTTACACTCTTGTGAATCATCACACAATTGCTAAGGAGATATTTAGAGTCAAATTGCTCATAGAAGGATCAAAACTCTCACTACAAGAACGAGAATCAAAGCTGCATAATGAGTTTGATAGATTCACATCTGAGAAGGGAGAAACCATTCACTCGTATTACTTAAGATTTGCTAAGATGATTAATGACATGAATACTATTGGGATGACAATGCAAAAGCTTCAAGTTAATATCAAGTTTGTGAATAACCTTCAATCGGAATGGAGTAAGTTTGTTACAAATGTCAAGTTAGCAAAGGATATGCACAATGCGAGCTTTGATCAGCTATATGCATATCTAAGGCAACATGAGGTCCATGCTAATGAAGTCTGAATGATGAGGCAAATATTTCCAGACCCTCTTGCTTTAGCACACATACTTCAACTCCATTTTACAACACTCAACAACACAACCAACCACAGTGTAATTAACAGTTTTTAGTTTTTCCTCAACAACTACAATTCTATTTACCTCCTCCACCACAGCAGAGTTATGAAGCACCAATTAATCATCATCAATCCTATGAAGCACCTGTTTTTCATCAACAATCATATCAAGCACTAGCTGTTCACTATCAATCACCTGCAGTATTTCCACAACTTGGTTCATGTCTTGTCGTACCTAAGTTTCTTCTAACTGATGATCCCATTGAAAGTCTCAACAAAACAATGGCATTGTTAAGTACTACCATTACTTTAAGATACCCACAGACTAACAATCAACTCAGGACTTCGTCTAATCTAAGGAACCAAGCCACTATTCAGGATGGTCGGGTAACAGTGCAAAATGTGCAAAGACGACAGACTCAGAGTTATACTAGGAATTTTGCAAAGGGTAAAGCTACTAGAACAGGGTGTAGGATCCCGATTAATACTTACACTTCATATAACACAACACGAATCAAACTAGAAAAGAGATAAATAAAGTGAGTTGATTTAGAGAGAGAAAGAGGAGAGAGAGTTGAGAGAGAAATTAGAGATATTATTTAGAAAAATGAGAAGATATATTTTTTTAAGAGAAAAAATATTTATATATACCCCTACACATTTAATGTGACGCGCGGGATATTTAACTAGGACTCGGGCTCGGGTTTTGCTTGGGATTAAACCCGAAACATATACAATATTAGATTAACTATCGAGCTTGATTCCCGATATTATACTATTACAACATTAACTAATTAAATGACCGAGACTCGTACACGTAATGAATGAACTTCTAGTTTGGTAACAATCTCCCCCAAAGTGAGTTCATTGATGACACTCCTTCATGAGATACATGAGATTGCTTTCGTCGTTTAAGCTCATGTGGTCTTGGTCTTTTTCTTTGTTCTTTGTTCCTTCATGCTTTGCGATCTAGACTTTGAACCTTTGTCATTGTCTTTATCGTCTATGCCATCTTGCGATCGTGTGTCTTTGACCAATATTCTCATACTATGCCTCATCTTGAAAGCTTCAAATCAGAGTTAGCGGAAGTCTTTGTCTTTAAATCTTGAGCTTTCTTGATAGATTCGGCTCAATATTTTGAGGCTAACACAGGGGCTAGCAAGAACATGGGAAATGCTACTGCAAATCAAGCAAGGGTAATTCGATGTTACAACTGCAGAGGTAAATGTCATGTTGCAAAATAGTGTACACAACTGAGGAGGCACAAAATTCTGAATGGTTTATGGAAAAGATGATGCTTGCTCAAGCTCAGGAAGCGAGGATTACTTTGGATGAAGAACAACTTGCATTTTTGGCAGATACAGAGGAAAGAGTTGATTCGGGCCCAGATGCTCAAGCATTGACAACTACTGCTATCTTCCAGATGGATGATATTGATGCATTCGATTCAGACTGTGATGAATTGACTACAGCAAGTGCAGTCTTTATGGAAAATCTCTGTGCTTATGATTAAGATGTCCTATCTGAGGTACCAAATCATGACACTTATCAAGATAATAATGTGATTGATCAAAGTGTTCACGAGATGCAGTATTCTAAACAACTAGTTTTTGTTGACGATTCAAATATTGTCATTACAAGTGACAACAATGTTATTTCTTATGATCAATATATGAAAGAAATTAAAAGTGAAGTTGTTCAAGACACTTCTTCTTCTGAACAAAAAGATGCTTTATTAATGTCTGTAATTGAGGAAATGTCTAATCAAGTAGCAAAATGCAATGCGGTTAATCAGGAGAATAAGACTGTAAATGAATCATTAACCGTCTTGGTAAATGAATCATTAACCGCCTGTGCTTTTGACGTTACTAAGAAACAAGTTGTTAATTTTTTAAGAAAGAATGAAAGAAAAGAAAGGAAAACATTTAAGTTAAACAGGAAATGTTAATCCATATTGATTCTTAAAATGCGAGGTTATCGTTTGATCATAATGCAAAGTTTGACAGTTTTCAAAAAGAAATTCAAACGTTTTAAGTTCTGGCTACTTTCTATATAATTATTGTAAATCAAGAAACTTTTGATACACAAATAGATGTTTGGATTCAAAGGAACTTTTTCGAAGAACAAAGATAAATACATAGAAGAAATCGTGGATTTAGAAAAGAAAAAGAAAGCTCTTGACAACATTGTCTACAAAACGGGTCAAACTGTGTTTGATTCAAACGATGCATATGTTAACAAAACCTCAAGTTTTTTTATGATAACACTCACAAAACAGCTCTTGGGTATCAAAATCCTTTGTATCTTTGTAAAGCTCAACGAATACAACCTGTGTTGTATAGCGGTAGTGCCTTAGCTGAAAAACATAATGCAATTTCATTGATTGATATTGAAGAGACGTTAATTATTGGCCTAAATGAGAGTAGATAAAAATAATAGGAAAAACAAAATGATTCCGTTTTTTTGTGAAAGAGAAAAAAGTAAACATCACACCCATTGATTATGCTTCACTGAATAAATCATATGAACATTTTGTTCCTAAAAAACAACTGTCTGCAGAACAAGCCTTCTGGTTTCTAATTTCTCAAAATGTTTCTGAAAAACCATCGGTTCAACCATAACCAGTTCAAAATGATCTTCCTCGCTAACTTCCATCCATAAGTGTAGTCAAAGAAAGTTTATTGAAAATGAGAAGTCACCTTAACAACTTTGACAAGGTCATAAAAGTCAGAACCAAAGTAACTAGACAAAATGAAGGTGCTTGGGGGTAGGGGTGAGCATCGGTAAAAAATCAGACCGGACCGGCCAAGACTGGACCGAGCCGAAATGGTACGGTCCGGTCCGGTTCGGTCTTCGATCTTCGGTCCGGTCCGGTCCGATCCTACAAGGCATAATGTTCGGGTTTTTTGCTAAGACCACTGGACCGGACCGGACCGACCGGGCCGAAGACCGAATTGGTCCAAAACGTCAGACTAAGGACCGGACCAAAATACATTCGGTCTGGTCCGGTCGGTCCGGTTCGGTCTGGTTTTTTGGTCCATTCCGGTCGAACGGTTCGTATGCTCAGCCCTACTTGGGGTATGAATATATTCGAGGAGCTTTTGAAAAATACGTGATTTCATTTATCAAATCTTTAAGAGAATATTTCAAAACTTTTGACCAAGGTCTTTTCAAAGAAATTAACGAAATGAAAGCGGTTTTTAACCAAATTAAAACCGAGGTTGATCATTATTCTGTGAATAGAAAGTATTTTGAGATTGAAAAAAAGAACTTTTCAAGATATTATGTGTACTGCAATGCATGCTGATTTGGAAAAATGATGACATCTACGTATATTTAAACAAGTAGAATATGTTTGCCTGATTTGCGTGTGAATATCGTTGGATCCACAGCACCCTTGAAAAAATTGTTGGCCAATAGGAACTTTAAGAGTGTGTCATACCATGCCCTTGGTGCCTGCTTTAGCCCATAAAGAGCCTTCTTCAGACGATAGACGTGAGTAGGATTTTCCTGGTCTTCAAATCTGTCAGGCTGACTGACAAAGACTTCTTTTTGAAGATCACCATTTAGAAAAGCAGTTTTGACATCCATTTGATAGATGATCATATTCTTGGTTGCGGCATTGGCAAAGAAGATTCTGATGGCCTCTATTCGTGCAACTGGAGCAAACAATTCTTCAAAATCAATGCCTTCCTCCTGACGATATCCCATGACATTCAAGTATCTAGAAACACAGCATCATGATCTTGGGATTTAACACACATTTTCCACATTCAGCACAAACATCATTCACATTGAAGTTCTGGAATTTGTTAGTGTTATTGCTCCCACAGTTACTGATTTTGTTTTTCTTGAAATACTACAATCTATGGTGGTCTTCTACTTCCTTCTTTGTAAACTTCACTTGACTAATGTTTGGCACGACCTTATCTTTCACTTGATAGCTCTTAAGCTGTGGTCTGCTAACACTAGTAGGGTGAGTTACTCCTGTAGATTTAGACACGTGAGGATTAGTATTCCTAGAAGCATGAGGCAACTGCGGTTCTCTATTTTGTTTTGTGCTAGTGGCAATCCTATGCATTCCTGGTTTAAGCACATTCGAGTGTATTTCCACTTGTTTTCTATTCTTAGGCAAATTCTGTAGAGTGACTTGGTTAAATAAACCATCCGACACATTAGTTTTATTAACTGACTGTTTCGTTTGAAAACTTCTCATTTCATGAGAATTTGAAAAAGGAGTCGGTTTTCCTAAAACTGATGGTTTTGGAATCCGTTGAGCATTTGGTTATCTAACAACAGATGGTTTATCAAACTGAGTTTCCACAGACTTTCCTTTACATTTCTCAATGAGTTTCTTTAACTCACTTATTGTTATGTTCTTGTCTTGCATTTGAGCTTTCAAATCTTGTATTTCATGATATTGTTCATGTTCTTTTCGAAATACAATAGATCCGTTTTCTTTGCAAACCGAGTTGTTTTTAATTTGTTCTTTACATTGTTGTAAAGCAAGTTCAAGAGAAATCGAGTGTTTTTCAAGTTTAGAAAAACTTTTTAACAAATTATTATGAACTTCTTTGTTAACAGATTCAGTTGTTTCGAAAAGCGTTTGAGCAAGACATTCACATTCTTTGGACTTGTGAAGATATAGCATTGTAATCTAGTATGAGAATTTAAATTTCAGACAAAGAATGCACAAATATGAACATATAACATCTTTAGACACACACTCTTCGAGAAGTATATCATATATGTTTGAAAAGTCAGCCTTTTCAGATTCAAGTTCATCAATCTCTTTTTCAAGGGATTCACGGTACTCAAAGTCTTCATGCATTTCCGTTTTTAGTTCATGAACAAAACAATAACTGTCATTTATAGTTTTGATTGAAAGAGGCATCAATAATGATTTTATCAAAACTTCCATATCATGAGCAGTTGGGTTACGAAAAGAACTCCTAGTATGATTAGACCAAGCTTGTTCACAAATCGTTTTAAAATGATTAAAGTTGTTTGTCATTTCGTTGTAAGCTTGTCTGCTTTTACTAATGGATTTCGATACGGGTAGAAAGGCAACGTTTTTAGCAATGTTTGGCTTTGTCCTAACAAATGTTTTTCTCCACATTGTCTTCCTAACTTCTTTAGCGCGTTCCAACTGATCAAGATAGGTTTGATGTGGTTAAAAATTTATAAGACTGTTTGATATGTGTAATCATATGGTTTCACTGTGTGTCTTTATTCAATTTTGATCTACTCTCTTTTTCAAGAGTCACTGTGTCTTCCCCATTGGGGCAAAATCTGTTTGCATGATCAGAAGTATCATATGGGATCTCATACAAACATGGTTTTTCAGATTGAGCTATCTTGAGGTACTTAGGATTAGCAAAGGTTGATCTACCATTATATGTTGCGCATTTGGGTGCTAACATATGAATGGTCTGAATTGATTGATTGCGTTTATAAAGAATTTCATTCAAAAACTTAATTTGTTTGTCCATTTCAATCATTTTGTCAATATCTCTTCCTTCCTTAACCTTTAAATCCAAAATGACCTTACTTTTCTCTTTGAAGTTGTCTTCAAAATGTGACTTAGTTAAAAGACTATTTTCATGACTAACTCATCGGGTTCTGATTGACAACTGAAATTTCATGAGCTTTAGTTTTTAAAACCTTTCTTTTATGTCAATGTCTTTACGAGCTAATAGTCCTAGAGTTTCATTTAACTTTGTTTGAAGAATGTCATAATCAATCGTTACCGGTCCATTAAGGTATGTACTTCTCAAGCTCATTCTGTTTGTTCTGAAGTGCAATCAGACAACTATCCCGACAACTAGTAGCCTCCCCCAGAGCCCTACCAGTCTCATCAAGGTTAGTTCTGCACTCCTTCAGTTCTTGAGTCAATGATGCGTTTGCTTTCTTTAATTGCTTTAAAATCGTTTTATTTTCCTCAGTATCAAGAGTTAAATTTGCAATTAAATTAGCAAGTGCAACACGCTCATCAATACATTTCTGTGCTTTTTTAGTCTACCTGATTATCATTATTACATATATTTGATGAATCAGGAGTGACATTGCTATCATCCTTCTCCAAAACATATGTGTCATTAATGGATTCAGGTTGCTCAGAATGTCGTCTTTCATTTGCAAACACATTACTTTCATCATGATTTTGTACCTGTTCCAATGGCTGACCAGTAGAACTGGATTCTTCAGGTGAGACCTCCTGAATCTTTGCCATGTAGCTGTAATGTGCTTCCAATTCCTGTTCATCAATCTCTTCATCCGTGTCCTCTAGCCAATCAGCTTGCTCTGCTTGCAGAGGAACACCTTGTTCAGATGTTTGGCACATCATCATTTTTCCTTGTGATACGCGTAGTCTTTAACCTGCTTTGGCTTCCTGCATTCCTTTGCATAGTGGCCAAATCCCTTGCAGTTAAAGCACTGTATCCCATTCTGTGCACTTCCTTGACTGCCTATATTTCACCTAGCCCCAGCAACTGTCAATGTCCTTTGATTCACAACTGCCTTGACTGATTGCATTGTTATACATTGGTGTTGGTATCTTCAGCTTGTTCCTGGAGTTTGAGAAGTTCAAAGGTTGTTGGTAGTTTGTAGAGCTTCTTGAAATACTTTGCAGGGTTGCCATATTCTTTTGCATTTCCTTTATCCCTCTGAGTCTTGTTCAGGATATCTGTCTTCTTCAGAGTCAGGACTCAGATTGAGGTGTAATCTGTTGGCGACCTCTTTGCCTTTGTGTCTGGTAGATGCACTTTGTCTTGTGGAGATGATGTTGTAATTTGATCTTTGGGTTTTGGTTGCTTGATAGTAAAGTATCTGAATCTGGTTGAGCAGCCGCTAAGACAGTGCTAATGGTAATTGCACTTTTTGGCTATTCTCTCAGCACAAATATTCATTAACCTCCTTCTGAAATTGTTGAGATGTAAATAGTCTGTGATATGAGATGGTGTCTATTTTTCTGATTGCTTGGCAAGCGTCACAATACCTTGACATTATGCGTTGAAGCTGTTGAAGAAATTGAACATTTTTTTTTTTGTCACTTGCATTTGTGGTAAAACTTGCAAGTTGTTCCTTTTCAATTCATTCATCAGTTTATAAAACCGTGAGTAATACGACTCCATGGATTCTCCATCTCGAGAAGTAAACTTCCCAAATTCCCAGAATAGATTGGTCTTGACGTCTTGAATGTTCAATGATTCACCCTGTTGTAGTCTTTCAATGGCTATCCACATCTCATTAGCTGTGTTGCATGCATCAACAGTTGAGTAGATTTCATCTCCAATACCAGTTAGAAGCAAGAAAATAGCTTCCTTTTCAGCTTTAAAATACAGTTTGTTCTCTTCAGACATGTTGTGTACTGTCTCAGCTTCGTCATGTTCTGGTACTTCTGGAGAATTTACTGTTGCAGCAACAGCTTCTATTACTACACTCGTTAGCTTGTATGGACCCTCAAAAATGCATTTCCTAGTTATTACATTTCCTTTGTGTCAATGTTCATAGAAAAGTGATCTCCCATCGTTGAATATCTTTCCTGGTCCAGCATTGGTGGACGATCTTTTGAACATACCTGCCATGATATTGTTATGCATTTGACTATCTGTTGAGGATGTATTGACTGGAGTAGACATGATGAATGAATGGTTATGAATTATGAAGTGTGAAAGATTTTGTTGGATCTTAAGTGGATTGCAGCATGTGAGTGAAATTGTTGTTGTATGCAATTACGTTCACGGGAAATTCCAAAACTTAAATTGTAACAAAAATAAATAAAAAACACTTAAAACAATAACACAACTACACAACTTTCACTAATCATTGAAATGATCTTATAATATCATTTCACACATCAATCAATTCAAAATGTCTGCTATGACAGAGAACGTTATTGCAGCATGAGTTGATAACCATCCTCTTATGCTTGAAAAAAGTCAGTATAACTCATGACAGAGTCGTATGCTACCCTATATACTAAGTAAGGAACATGGTAAAGAACTTTATGACTCAATCATCAATGGTCCATTTCAGTTTGGAACAGTCGAAGTACCTGCCACTCCAAATACACTTGCATTCACAAGAGGGAGAACTCTGGATGATCTCACAAAAAAAGAGAAGATACGTGAAGCATGTGACATAAGAGCAACTAATATTGTTCTTCAAGGTTTACCACCAGATGTTTATACTCTTGTGAATCATCACACTGTTGCTAAGGAGATTTAGGACATAGTTAAGTTACTTATTGAAGGAACAGAACTCTCACTGCAAGAACGAGAATCAAAGTTGTATAATGAGTTTGATCGATTCAAATTTAAGAAGGGAGAAACAATTCACTCGTATTACTTAAGATGTGCTCAGCTGATTAATGACATGAACACGATTGAGATGACAATGAAGAAACTTCAAGTTAATACTAAGTTTGTGAAAAACCATAAGCCGGAATAGAGAAAGTTTGTTACTGATGTCAAATTAGCAAAAGATATGCACGAGTCAAGCTTTGATAATCTATATGCATATGTAAGGCAACATGAGATCCATGATAATGAAGTTCGTATGATGAGACACCGATTTCCTGATCCTCTTTCCTTGGTTGCTAACATACATAACTCACATTCATTCTATAACAATCATTAACCTCGGTACAATCTACCTCCATACTATCCACAGTCTTCAGTAATTCCTCAACAACAACAATTCTACACATCTCTTCCACAAATACAAACATATGAAGCACCAGTTCATCAGCAATCATACAAATTGGCACCAGTTAGAAAAGAGATAAAGAAAGTGAGTTGATTTAGAGAGAGAAAGAGGAGAGAGAGTTGAGAGAGAAATTAGAGATATTATTTAGAAAAATGAGAAGATATATTTTTCTAAGAGAAAAAATATCTATATATACCCCTACACATTTAATGTGACGCGCGAGATATTTAACTAGGACTCGGGCTCGGGTTTTGCTTGGGATTAAACCCGAAACATATACAATATTAGATTAACTATCGAGCCCGATTCCCAATATTATACTATTACAACATTAACTAATTAAATGACCAAGACTCGTACACGTAATGAACGAACTTCCAGTTCGGCTCAATATTTTGAGGCTAACACAGGGGCTAGCAAGAACATGGGAAATGCTACTGCAAATCAAGCAAGGGTAATTCGATGTTACAACTGCAGAGGTAAATGTCATGTTGCAAAATAGTGTACACAACTGAGGAGGCACAAAATTCTGAATGGTTTATGGAAAAGATGATGCTTGCTCAAGCTCAGGAAGCGAGGATTACTTTGGATGAAGAACAACTTGCATTTTTGGCAGATACAGAGGAAAGAGTTGATTCGGGCCCAGATGCTCAAGCATTGACAACTACTGCTATCTTCCAGATGGATGATATTGATGCATTCGATTCAGACTGTGATGAATTGACTACAGCAAGTGCAGTCTTTATGGAAAATCTCTGTGCTTATGATTAAGATGTCCTATCTGAGGTACCAAATCATGACACTTATCAAGATAATAATGTGATTGATCAAAGTGTTCAAGAGATGTAGTATTCTAAACAACCCGTTTTTGTTGACGGTTCAAATAATGACATGACAAGTGACAACAATGTTATTTCTTATGATCAATATATGAAAGAAAACAAAAGTGAAGTTGTTCAAGATACTACTTCTCCTGAACAACAAGATGCAATGATAATGTCTGTAATAGAAGAAATGTCTAATCAAGTAGCAAAATGCAATGCGGCTAATCAAGAGAATAAGACTGTAAATGAATCATTAACCACTAAGGTATAAGGAAATGGTCAAAATTTTTGAAGAAAGACATAAATTTGATTTAAATGACCGCGAAAAATATAGTTATTCTCAAATGCGAGGTATAATCGTTGATCAAAATGCAAAGTTTGCCGAGTTTGAAACACAAATTCAAAAGTTAAAATTATAATTTTCTGTAAATGTTGAAAGTCACAAGGATTTGTCAACAACCATTGAAATTTTAAAAAAGGAAACTAAAGAAAAACAAGATAAATACATTGATGAAATTGTTGATTTGGAAATAAAAAAGTGTTAGCCTTAAAATATTGAGTCGAACATGAAGTTCGTTCATTATGTATTTAAGTCTCGGTCAATCAATTAGTTAACGTTGTAATGAAAATCACAAAATGGCTCTTGGTTATCAAAATCCCTTGTATCTTACGAAAGCTCAGCGAAGACAACATGTGTTGTATTATGGTCATACCTTAGTTAAGAAACATGATGCACTGTCTGTGATTGACTCTGAAGAGACTTTAGAGTTAGCTGAAGCAACTAGGCTAAGAACGAATGAGAAACAAAATCATCCGATTGTGAAAGAGAAAAGAGTGAACATCACACCCATTGGTTATACTACACTAAATAAAGTATTTGAGCATTTTGTTTCGCATTTTGTTCTTAAAAAATAACTGTCCACAGAACAAACCTTTTGGTTACCAATTTCAAAAACAATTTCTGAACAAACATCGATTCAACCGAAACCAGTTCAAAATGATCTTCCTCGTCAACTTCCAACTACTAGTATGGTCAAACAAAATCTTTTGAAAGCAAAAAAGTCATCTTGAAAATTCTAACAAAGTGATAAAAGGTAGAACCAAAGTTACTAGGTAGAATGAAGGGACTTGGGGATTTGAACACATTTGACGAACTTTTGAAAAATAAGTTATTCCATTTGTCAAATCTCTAAAAGAATCATTTGTAGATTTTGAATCATCACAATCAGAGTTGAATTCATCAAGATCATCAGTCTAGAAGATAGCAGTAGATAACCACTTAAGGGTGGCCTAGTGGCAAAGGAAGTTGTGGC
>BQNB010081630.1:4930-29568 GCA_026074375.1 Tanacetum coccineum
GGGTATAACATTGTTGGCTTAGCATGAACTTCAAAAATATTAGTTTGGTATCCTACTTTGGAAATAGTGTGAAGGCGTAGAATTATAAAATTCATACCATAACAAATTGGTGGGGATTAGTAAGATTTTATGACAAATTGATGTTATCTAATAATTTCTTGGCCATACAATTTTGTGATGTTATCTAATAATTTCTCGGCCATACAATTTTAACTTTTTCTCCTTTGCTATGTTATTTTATTTTCTATTTTATTCTCTATTTGATTCTATACAACATTTCTAAATAATTTGTGAGTTTATAAATCAAACATTTTTATCCAAACAGAGTTTACACGAAATTCTTGAATGTGGGAAAATTAAGAAAAATATTACTCTTTAGGAGTCGTGAAAACCGTAATTTCATTCAGTTTAACAAATCCGCAAACTTTTACTATTATTCGTTTATAACCAATAAACTTTTTTTTATAACTACAACTATCTGTCGCTATAAATTCTCGTTGCTATGCATGAGTACACGTCTAGTATATATTATCTCTCCGTATCTTTTCTCAAATCTTTTAAACCATTCCAAAATCCAAATACCACTTATAAACCAAACATACCAATGTTTCTTCATTTCTCACTCGTAGTCACACTTTTTTTCTCAAATGGTCTTCTTCATCTCTCGTTCATTTTCATCACCATTTCATCATCCACCACAAAAAGGTTTAGATTGGCCGGAACACCTTAACCTCGTCTTTTGACACCAGCCATTGTCCACCACACAAAGAATAGATTTGACAACTCCCCCTAGCACAAAGAAGCACCAACTGGAGTGAGCACGAGCCAACACTCGAACCCATAACATTTTATCCACAAAATCTCTCTTGTGAGCCCATAAGTTTTTGGAAGGTGAGTATTCACTAAGCCAAAGCTCTCTTTATAACAAGCATATACCTCTTACGGAGGCAAATTAACAAAATACTTCAAAATTTCAAAAAAACCAGACTTGTTGAGGGGGGCCGTGTAGCTCCTTGTAATTTCTGGTAAGGATGGAGGTTCAAAATTTCAAAAAAACCAGACTTGATGAGGGGGGCCGTGTAGCTCCTTGTAATTTCTGGTAAGGATGGAGGTGCATGGAAAGAGATGGAGGTGCGTGCGAAGAGATATCGTTGATTATGTAACGTTAGGAGAGTAATAGTCTATTAAATTAAACGATGAGAGTAATAGTCTATTAGATAAAACGATAAATAGGCGTACAATTGATGCAGAAATGCAAAAACGATACGGCGTGATTCGATTTCCTTGTTTTAACAGTACGACAAAAAAAACCAAACAATACGCCAATAAGCTCCCGTTTTGCTTTCAGTACTTTTATCAATCATTTTAATATTCATACTAGTTGTACCCATATGTTTTATCACTACATAATTGGTTACTACAGCAGTTAACAACAATCTTTATTAGTCAAGAACACGTGTACGTGCACCTGCTGCATTCTGAGCAAAAGAGGATTGATTTACAAGGAAGAAAACAATCAAATCGTCGTGTTTGCTTATACGATAGTGTGATCTCAAAAGAGGATTAATTTGTAGTTTTGTACATAGCTAGAGTTGCTAGTGCAAAACTGATCATCCTTTGAACAGTTACCAGCTGTGATGATAGTAATCAGGTGGCTGATAGAAGACATGATTAGGTCCCCACTGTCCACCAAAACCTGAAAATTCAAAAGGTGGCAGATTATGTGGAAACCCCAGTAGTGACAGGTTAGGTGGTTGATGAGGCAGTAGCCCAAAGGTTGGCTGGTTATGTGGAAACCCCAGTGGTGACAGGTTAGGTGGAAACCCATGGACCGGAAAGTTAGGCAACAAAGTTCTGTCATGGTTAAAGGACGATGATGCTGATGCTTCTTGTCGACGATGATCAGAAAATATGTTGAAGTTTGGGTATGGATATGGGCTTGAATTTGAGTTCATGTATGGGTTTGGGTTTGAAGTTGGGTTTAACTTGGATTCTCGCTTTCGGTTTGGCTTTGGTTTTTGCTTTGGGTTTAGGTGTAGGTTCGAGTTTGGTTTTTGCTTAAGGTTCGCCTTTGGTTTTTGCTTTAGGTTTGGCTTTGGGTTTGGTTTTGGTTTTGGTTTTTGCGTTGGGTTTGGTTTCGGTTTTTGCATTTGGTTTAGGTTTAGGTTTGAGTTTGGTTTAGGGCTTAGATTTGGAGTTGGGTTCAAACTTATGTTTGGGTTTGGGTTTGGGTTTGGGTTTGGGTTTGGATTTGAGTTTGGGTCTACATTTAAATTCGCTTTTGGCTTTATGTTTGAATCTGGGTTAGCGTTTAAGTTTGGATTTAAATCTGGGCAAAAGGTTGGTTCTCTTGACCTTTTCAATTCTGTCTTTTCAAACCGCACAGCCTTCCTCTTGTGAGCTTTTATACTCTCCTTTACACAAGCTGCAGCCTGTTCCCTGGAAGACTTGTGTTTATCTTTTTGAGTTGGCTGTATATTTCGAGATGATCCTTTACGAGATACCTTTTGACGCTTTATACCTGATACAGTTCAAAGCAACAAAAAAAACTGAGCACATGTGTTCCAGGTTAGAAATGAACAAACAAAATCGACCCTTTCAACCCGTTTGTTTTAGCTTTCACTGAAAACAAACATTCTTGCAATATACAAAAAGAGGCATTATTTGGCACAACACAAATGCTTATTTTTGTAATTGAAGTCCACAATTAGCCCAAAATGACTTATTATAGCAAACCACAGTGTTGGTTTGTTTTGCATATTGGCAACAACCGTGATTTGTTAGCAATAAAAAGCAAGTCCCACTGTAAACAAATTCAATTGTGTTCTTAATGGACCATATCAGAACGATAATATGTGCAACAACCAAATTCTTATGTACTCTGTATGCTGTAACTGTAAGACAAATGACAATATTACCTGCATTGTTACTGGAAGTAATATCTGTCTTCCTCAACTTGCGTTTATACTTATTAGCTGCTTCCGCACGCCTGTGTTTCTCCCTAAGCACTTCTGATCTTTCTGCTTCGTTCTCCCAGGGCTAAAAACCAGCACAAAAAGCATTAGATACTAGAAAAGCATCAGTGTTTCCACAATCAAATGTTTACCTGTCTAAGTGTCCCAAACCTGTAGACATTCCAATCTTTAACTACCACAACTGAAAGTGGACTGAGATATAAGGATCCTTTTGTCCACAACACTTCAATCTGACGATAAAAAACCATAAAATAAATTAGAACTAGGATTAGAATTAGGGGATGCATATAATGCACAGATTTATGGTTTCCCAGTTCCCACTATCTTTATTTGACTAACCGTGAAATTATGTCGTCTTTTTGGTGCTAAATAAATGTCTTTAACAATCCTCCCAACAATAGTTCCTTGCTTCCGCAGCATCTTTTGTCGCTTGTATACGTCTTGTTTGAAAAACACAATATCTCCTTCGCATGCATCACCTGCAATTAAAGAAGCGTTTTGCTTTAATATGTTAATAGATAAAACTCTGAACAGAAATTAAAAGAGGAAAAAGAAAGAAAATAGAGCTATTACCTGTGCAGTCAACGGAAAATGATGATCTGGGGTACATTGATTTAAACCTGGAATGTGAAAAAATTTAAACCGTTCATCAAATGTCAAAGATGACAAACTCTCCCAAACACCATGTGACAAAGGTCATGTATAAAAACTGAGATAAACATTTGATATCTAAACCTTAGGGAAACAAAGCTAACTACAAAACCCAACAGTAGTTTGCATTTAAGTTCGAGTTATTAGGGCTCCACTCAAGCTGTTATCAACCCTTATCTATATATGTATGTGTATTATATCTGTTTAAATTATGTCAGTGAGACAGTGATGTTACATTGTTATCGCTAGATTTTATCAACTTCAGGTATAGTTTTATTGTGATTTTTTATAAATACTTAAAGGGTGTTTGGCATTGCTTATTTTTTCTGCTTATGCCTAAAAATAAGCACTTTTGGAAGTAGTGTTTGGATTTGCTTATTTTATAGCAAATGCAATAATATTTGTAAAAATAAGAATTTTAATATAAATTTTCAATCAAGTTCATTTATAAAAGATTTTTCGTTAATATATAATAAACACCACAAAATAAGCAGCTCCTACTGCTTATGAAAAAATGTTTTTCTGCATTAAAAAAAAAGCAGAAAGGTAGAAAAGGAGAAAAAAAAAAGCAATGCCAGACACCCTCTTAGAATAAGTTTGGACCATAGGGCCTTTCACCTAGCGGCATCGAGGGTATTTAGTGTGTCCCTCAACCAAGTAATTGGGGGTTTAGGGTTCAAATCCCACTTGGGACAAAGTGTATAAATTGCTTTCAAAACAATCTAGAGATGAGTTTATTATAAGATATAATTATAGAACACTGTAGATGTGTGTGTGTGTGTGTGCGTGGTCTGGGTTGGTCAAGACGTCATATCCTTTGCACTTGCATTCGAATGAAGATCTCTTTATATAACAACAAAGAGAAAGCAGTCACAATAGTGTTCATCATTTGTTTGTTAATACAGGAGCATAGGGGTGAGCAAAACGGACCACGGACCGGACCTATTTGGTCCGGTCCTTGGTCCATCGTTTTCCTTATTTTCGGTCCTCGGTCCGGTTCGGTCTTACAAAAAAAGGGCAATTATGCCTTGTTGGACCGGACCGAAGACCGAACCGACCCGACCCGGACCGAACCATTTCGGTCCGGTGTTTTGGCCAAACTCGGTTTTGGTCCGGTCCGGTTTTCGGACCGTGAGCACCCCTACAGGAGCATGATCTCAAAATGACTGTTTGGTACATGATAAGGCAGATGTATTCACAATTTCACATATCAACGGGATGCTAGTGGAGAGATGATCTGCCATGAAACGGTCAGCAAAACCAATACCTGGGAATGGGTTGTTGGTAGTTGTGATGATGGTAACCAGGTGGCTGATTGAAGACATGATTAGCCTCCCGTTGTCCATTGTTGTGATGACCATAAGGCACTAAAGTTCTATCACAGGGAAAGGACGATGATGCTTCTTGCTGGTGGTGATCAGAGATTCTGTAACGGGTTGGATTTAAGTTTGGATCAGGGCGAAAGGGCAGTCGTGTTGACCTTTTAAATTTTATCTTTTGAAACAATGCAGGTACAACCTTTTTCTTGTTAGCTGATGTACTCTCCTTTACATGGGCTTTACCTTTTCTCTTAGAAGACGTCTGTTTATATATTTGAGTTGGTTGTGACTTCTGTTTATCTATTTGAGTTGGTTGTTTACTTTTACACTGTCCTTTATCAGATACCTTTCGACACTTCCTACCTGATTATATTCAGAGGCATTAACATAATAGTATGAACATGCATTCCAGCTAGTAACTAAACAAACTAATTACTGAACATGTGGAGTGGCAGCAGTGAATGTATCTACAAGATGTGTGTTTTACTATAATACAAATGATCATCGTACCTCTATCATTACTGGAAGCAAACCCTGTCAGCCTCAGTTTCCTTTTATGCCTAGCTGCATCCCCACGACTGTGTTTCTCTTCAAGGACTATTAATCTTTCGGCTTCACATTCCCAAGGCTAAAACCAGATATAATAGACAATCAAAAGATTGTAACATTAAAGTGTCACTGTATCCAAAAATTAATAGTTTACCTGTCTGAATGTCCCATACTTGTAGAGATAGCGGCCTTTCACTAGCAAAATGGAAAGTGGATCTAGTTTTTTATACCTTTTGCTCCACAAGACTTCAACCTAAAATATTCAAGAAAAAACACTAATTAAGTTAAAATAGGACATGGTTTTGCCAATTCCAGATATTAAGAATTATGGCTTCTATCTATATCTGCCTAACCGTGAATGTATGTTGTTGACATGATGCACCATAACTTTCTGTAACTATCCTCCCAGCAACAGTTCTTGTACCCACTATTTTTATTCCCTTCTTTATGTTTTGTCTAAACAGCACAACATCACCTTTACATGCATCACCTGCATTTGAAGGAACATTTTAAAATAAAATTATGGGCAAACTTCTCATGAGAATGTAAAGAATGACGAGAAGTGAAGTATTTACCAGTGCAGTTGATGGAAAATGATGATATGGGATAAAGTGATTCACCCCCTCCATCTTTTAACCTGGAGTGTGAGAGGATAAAAATTTATATAATTCATTTTGAAAAGCATAATTAGCATACTCGAACAAGTACAAATAACATCGGAACTGAGCCAGATATCTATTACACAATAAGAAATGAATTAGCAAAACACTAAACAAGGTATTTTCCTTTTGTAAACCACAATATCTGTATTTATTAAAAAAACAATGAAGTCTGTACATCCCACAATATCCTCTCTAACACAATTACTATAATTAGCAAAAAAGTTCTTTGTGGCATCTTAAATTATGCAAGTAAACTACAGTTAGGACTAGAGTTTTGAATATAGGATTAATTTCATATATCCCCCTATTTTCTTCATTAATTTCATATATACCCAAATTCCAACATTTGAATGCATGATGTACCACACTTTTAATGCATGTATGGGTTAATATGAAATTATTGGTGAAAATAGGGGGAGATATGAAATTGCCCCTTGAATAAAAAGGTCTACAAGATGAAAACTGACATCACAAGCCCTTTTATGTATAGCCAATTACTCTTTAAGAAATTAATAAGTTCATTCATTATTTATTGCTGCAGAAATTTTTCATGAACCAGTCTTCTAGCACTTAACAACCTCAGAGCGTATAAATTGGACATTGCATGGCTCCATGAAATCTAAATATGGCTGACACTTGAAATCATATCATAGCATAAGTTTCTAGAAAAATGTAGGGTTTAGGCCATAAAATAGCAACGGACTTTCTCCAAAGTCCCGTTTTGGTACAGAAACAAAAAATGTGCATATTGGAACATTTTATGAAAGTTTGTTACATTTACTCAAATGTTTTGAAGTTTACGTACCAAAACGGGACTTTGAAGAAAGTTCAATGCTATTTTATAGCCTAAACCCAAAACTGTATGTAGGACTTTATGATAATGATAAATCCCCATTGTGAACTAAAACTTCTCATTAAGTTTTCTGTCATTATGACGGTGTAAACAAGCCGAGTCGAGCCGAGTACTGCCAAGCTCGAGCTCGACTCGAATACTAAAACTCGAGCTCGAAACTCGACTCGAGCTTGGTCGAGCTTTAGATTTCGAGCTCGACTCGTCAAATAAAACTCAAGCTCAAAACTCGACTCGCGCTCAATTATTTCCACATTCAAGACTCGAACTCGATGAATACTCGGCATATCAAGCTCGGCTCGACTTGATTTTTATGAAACTTAAGTAAATATACGTATATAAAAGGGTAAAAGAGTAATTTAATCAAAGCTCGATAAGGCTCGCGAGCTTCACGAGCCGAGTATTTCGGAGCTCAAACTTGGCTTGAATATATACTCGAATAGCTCGAACTCGAGCTCGGCTCGTTTAATTCGAGTCGATTTCGAGTAGTTTACGAGTCGATCTCGAATAGCTTGCGAGCTGTCTCGTCTCGTTTACACCCCTCCCATTGGTTCTAAGAACTTAAACTTGACTTCTCTTGCCTTAAAATATATACCCCATTCAAAGAGATTACTGGACATAAAATCATAAGATAACATTCTAGTGACCTTTTGATTTAAAAATGCCACTCTAGCAAAAGACAGAAAAAAAAGTTGACAATCCCTTTCTAAAATATCATCTAATCATCAAGGAGTTATAGCTTTGCCAGAAAAATAAAAAGTAATCAGCTAATTAGAAGAAATCGACATATAAGACCATAAAAACTATATGAAAACAGATTCTAATACCAAACTATTCAAATTTATTTTATACTTTTATTTTACTGTCAACTTTTCTTATGGACAGAAATAAAAACGTACTCAATCTCTTCTGGATAGCACCTAATCTAGGCAAATAAGAACTTAATATACATGAATGACCATAAAGAAATTAATCTTAGGTAAGTGTAACTAGTTTATGGCTGCAACTAATAACTAACCTCTCATGCTCTTTGATTCGCTCCATGCACTCCTCCTTGGTCCCAGATAACCTCATTCCATGCTTCCTCAAGTATGATTTAATCTCGAAAGTACTTGGCTCGTTTGAATCAATACCTCCTGAAAAGACGAAACGGGGTCAACGGACACTTTTGATACCTTAATATACATTTCTGCTCCTTTCTATAATGTATATTTTCCATATTTCTCACACCTTCCAAGTAGGATTCAAGCTCAGACACACATGAACAAATCATGTGATGACAGTAGAGGATCGGAAGTGATTTAACGGTGGTAACCCGTAACCGTACTTTGCATTCCTTTCCAATCATTAAAAGAACAAACTATTCTCAAATCTGTGTTACTGTGCTATCTTTCACGGTTTCACCAAAAAAGTGAGAGAACTATAAAACAGATCAGACCTCGGTATTGCATTGATAAGATCCACATCACCTATTAATGCTTTCTTAAAGTCTAAATCACCCAAACTTCCACTTAAAACGCAATACTAATCCAATCACCATATACAAAACCCGGACTGCATCTTAGCAAAGTACAGAGTATGTGTGGATTTGATGATGTTACAACAAAGTACATTCATTATAGCAAAAAAAATGTATGTGTTGCAAATAGCCCTTAGAAACCATAATTCGTGTTTTTTACTAATAAGTTTTGAATTAAAAAATTTCAGTTTTGTTCCAAATTTGAATGCGATTTCATTTTTCCTTGGTTTGTAAAAACTTTTTTGTGGAAAACATGTGTTTTTCTCCAACTTAACGTACCCTTTGGGTGTGATTGGTTGCATAAAAATTTCTCTGATTTTCCTCTCAAATCTAGAAAACATGAAGGGGTTTGTCTCATGAAAAATGTTAAATATTTTGTAACTGTGTTTAGATGCTCTTACATTCCCCGTCTTAGAAAAGTGAAAGGAAAGTGCAGACAAGTGCAAGTCATGGTTTTCAAAATCTTAAGCTTCGTTTAGTTGTTAAAAAATAAAAAACTTTTTTCTTAAAAATATTTCTAAGAGGACTCGAAAAACAGAAAACACTTTCAAATAGAATATTTTGTAGAAAAGTGCATTTTCTAATTCCTAACTAACCTAAGAAAATTGGAATTTGCACTTTTCTACATTTTTCTCTTGCACTGTATCCCCTAGCACTATTCTAGAAAATACAATCAAAACACATTTCCGAAATTTTCAAACACCTTTTTAGAAACAAAACCCACCTCATTTTCTAAACCTAAAACAACCTAATTTAGTATTATTATGAAAAGTGAGTTTTCTATTTCCAAAATCCTTATTTTCTGAAACAAACTCGATTTGAACACCCTTTTCAACTCTCCTGGTTTATCAGAGACGCTTTTTCCGAAAGAAAAAAAAAAGCCTCATTTTCACACAACGTTAAACTCCATATATCACTTTTTATACAAACACCTAACCGAAAGGGAATAGTACTACAAAAGTATCAATAATTGAAACACCAATCTATACAGATAATCATAATTCAATTCAACCATAGATAATAACAAATTATTCCAACTTTATTTTAAAAAAAACAATACTCATCCTCAGTTTTCGGCTTATGGGCTTATCTGTTTTTCGGCTTATTTTGAGACTTGTGGGCTTATATAGGGGGTGTTTGTTTCGGCTTATATGTGTGCTTATGAGCTTATATCATTTAGGCTTATATTTCACGAGCCCCAATTTTCTGGCTTTTTTGTGACTTATGAGCTTATACAAGGTTATCATATCGTAATAAACTTATATAAGCCCACAAATCTCAAAATAAGCCGGAAAATTGAGGCTTATGAAATATAAGCCGAAATCAAATAAGCTCATAAGCCCACATATAACCCGAAACAAACACCCCCATAAGTTGATCATGGTATAAAGTCTCAAAATAAGCCGGGAAATTGGAGCTGATGAAATATAAGCCAAAATCAAATAAGCTCATAAGCCCACAAATAACCCGAAACAAACACCCCCATAAGTTGATCATGGTATAAAGTCTCAAAATAGGCCGGAAAATTGGGGCTTATGTAATATAAACCGAAATCAAATAAGCTCGTAAGCCCACATATAAGCTTAAACAAACACCCCATAAAGAAACAATCTATAGCCAATTAAGACGAAAATTTGCAAACCTTGATTATCAACGCCACGTGGCACATGATCAGCAGATTTATCTTCATCAGAATCCAAAAGTTCGATTACATCGTAATCTTCTTGACCAGTCTCATCAACATCCGATTCGCTACAATCGTCGTCGGAGGAGGAGATTAAGATGACGTCATCTTCTTCTTCTTCTTCATCGGAAGAAGATAAGATTACAACGACGTCGTTAGGGTTCATCACAATTCAACTATGTTTTGGGGGAAACTGATGTTTGTTATTTGTACCGGTTACGTTACACGGGGGTTATTCTAGTATAATTTTATTATTCCAAGTTAATTACTACAAATGAAAAATGTTTCAAAAGATCTTGATCACTATTTATAACAGTGCAAACTCTAATGCCCTAAATTCACAAATCGGGTTTGGGCTTATTTAGCCTCTAATACTTCCTCGCAGTCCGAGCGGCGAAATCGCAAAAGCTCAGACTGGAGTAGTAAAACTAGAAAAGAGGAAATAAAACAAAACAAAACATGAACAACCAGAACAAAGAAAATCGTGACCTTGTACGACACTTTTAACCTCGGGACTTTGCACGATTGAAGAGAACTTGTGACCTTAGCACAAATCACCAACACAAATTACGGGATAATTCAAAGTATCCCTATAACGGAGAATAATTCAAAGTATTCTCACCGACACAAATTACGGGATAATTCAAAGTATCCCTATAATGGAGAATAATTCAAAGTATTCTCTCAAAGAAACGAAAAAAAACAAAACTTAAAAAGGAAGGAAACAATTAAAAAATAAACAATTAATAACCATAACTCATAATACTAAAATGTGTAAACAAGTAAAAACCAAACAACCCATAGTCAATAGTCAATGATCGGAGATTGTTCTTGCTCTTCATCTTGTATTGGTCATAATATATTTTTGGAAACTTTATGCTTTCTTCTCCACACACGACTGCTGGCACCGTCATCACGATCTATTAAGTCGTTTTTTTTAGAGATCGGTGTTTGATAATTGACGGGTTGGTTTAGGAGAGGCGGCTTAACATAGCCACCTAGGTCTGAGGAGAGGTTATGGTTTGACGGGGAATTTTAGAGGAGGCGGCTCAACGTAGTCACATATGTCTGAGGATCAGACCCGCTCCGATACCATGTTAGATGATAGAAAACCCCTTAGGTTATAATTTATTATTGATCACTATTTATAATAGTGCAAACCCTAATGTCCTAAGCCCATAAATCGGGCTTGGGCTTATTTAGCATCTAATATGTAGATCACGGATCGGACAGAATCAAAAAACCAGAAAAGATCAGACCGAACGTATTTAGGTTCGGTTTTCGGTTTATTCGTTTCATTATTTTCAGTCTTTAGTCCAGTTCGGTCTTACGCAAAACCGACTATATTGCCTTGTTGGACTTGACCGACCGACGACCCGGACCGACTCGGGTCTGAACCGAACATTTCGGCCCGGTCCTCGTTCCGGACTTTTAGACCAAGTCGGTCTTCGGTCCGGTCCAGTTTTCGGACCGTGCTCAGCCCTAGTTTCAACTATTAAAATCACTTGAATTACTTTTTTTTTGAAAAGGTGAATCTTTGATTAATTATGAATTGATGCATCAATAAAAGAAAAGATATAGACATGCCTATATCTTGATACTCCTTACCAGTACAATCTAAAAAATACATCAATACATCTCAGACAAAGCTAGACATTATCTCGGACATATCAGAAAAATTTCATACATAACTGCATATCGTATCTCTGACATATGACCCAAACACCAATTTAGAATCTGCTAAGTTCCAGAACTTGTACATTCACCTTTATTCACCAAATACCATTACCTCATGACTACATTTTCTAATCCATGATAAACATAAATCATTCAACCAACATCCACAATGACTTAGGATATCATAGATTAGGCATCATCGTGAAGGCAATAACACCCATACTCTAAAAGAGGGGCGATACCCAACATTGCTACATTTCCCGATCATATATTCCAACTATCAATGGCAGCATAACCTCGCCAAATGACACTTAGAAAACAGAGAATCAGGCATCACAAGTTAGGGAACACACACTCTTTCTCAGAATCCTACTTATCCTCCTGTGGCGGTGTATAGAATGGACCAAGAAGTTTCATCTTTCACAACTCTCTATTTCATTCAACATACACTACCTTCTCATAACATTTACCCTCCATAATGGGAAACCTACCTTATGATTAAGTTACTACATATGCTTCTTAAATGACACAATATGTCCAAACAGATCCTCGCAAGGCCATCTGGTGAAACATAGAGATCAAACAGGAAAGAAATGTAGAAAGATCACCAAGTTACAAGGCCATTCATTATAATGTTCTAAATGTAAGCTCAGGCTTCACACTTTTATGACAGACATACCATGAAGCCTTCTTCCAAACACTCAAAAATCCATCAAATAGAATATGCACTTAGGATTTCTCCATTTCGTGTAGAATTCAACTGACTCAACCTAGTACCAATCTTTCATGGCCAAAAGAACTCAAGTTTTCTTAACAAACTTCTTGTTATACCAAGTCAAATCCCATACACTAGCAACATCAATGACAACAACAGAGTCTCTTACACTCAATGATTTCAACTTGTTTTCCACATATTCCTCTATGCAACTACACAATACTTCCAAATTTTTGTTTTCATTTTGAAACAGCCTTTTATTTCTTTCCTGCCATATATGCACACCACATAAGAAATTAATAACCTCTGCAAAATGCTCCATATATTATTTTTGAAAGGCTTTGCAGCAATAATTCCCACCACATTTGTTAAACAATAGGAAGTATTTGGTAATTTCCCTTTGACTTTTAATTTGTCCCAAACTTTAGTAGCAAAGGAACACTAAAAGAATAAATGGTTATGGTTGTCTGCACAACTCAAACAAAAAGGACATTTAAGATCTGATCCCTGATTCCACTTCAATATTTTATCTTGAGTCATCAATTTCTCCTGAATTGCCAACCATAAGATGAAAGCTTGTCTAGGGTTATACTAAGAGAACCACACAACATGGTTCCACTGTACTTTTGGCCAATTATCTCTAAGACTTAACCAAGCTATTTTAGTAGAAAATTGCACCTCCTTTTGGTTACCATCTACCCAATATGTTTTATCTTTGATCTGATCATTAAGACAAGGAACTGGAATAAGAAGTAAATCAGGGTGATCTTCTATCCATTCTTCTAGCCATTTCCATCTCCCATTATGAATCATATCTGCTATTTTAGCATCATCATCTAACGTAGCATCATATAAGTCTCTTTTGGAAAACAATCTATCCAAAGGACCCAAATGACACCATTTATCATGTCATACCAAAATATCTTTCCCATTCCTAACTTTATATGAAACAAAAGGCTTAACTTTCTCTTTGACAAGTAACATGTTCCTCCATCCCCAACTGTCATTATTAGATCCTTCAATTTCCTAAATGCTAGCACTTTTTAACTTCACTGTATTCACCCATTTGACTCAAAGTGATTCTTTTCTATCCATAATCTTCCAAAATTAAGAAACCAAAAGAACCTCATTCCATTCAATAAGGGCTTTATCCCCAATCCTCCTTGCTCATTTGGTCTACAAACTATATTCCAAGCCACTTTGGCTTTTCCTTTGGCAGACTCACATGAGCTCCAAAGGAACCTCTTAAACAGCTTATCCAATTCTTTAACCACTGTAACTGGAAGCATATACACAAAGGCCCAATAGTTTTGCATAGGAGACAATACTTATGCAATTAATTGAATCCTTCCTGCATATGAGAGCATTTTATTTCTCTAACTGATGATTCTTCTAGCCACACTATCTATAAGATCTTTGCAATCACTTACTCCTAGTCTTTTGGCTAGCAGAGGGACCCCAAGGTATTTTATAGGCAACTTTCCACACTATAAAGGCATAATTTCCAACAATTCTTGCTTCCTGTTCTCCATAATGCTTCCAAAGAAAATTGTACTTTTGTTATGATTAGGAAATAGACCATACACATTGTTAAATTCCTCCAATGATTTTTTTTTTACTACTCTTAATGAATCAACATCTCCATTACATAACACCAACAAATCATCAGCAAAACACATATGGGTAAGCTTTAATTCCTTACATCCATAGTGATACTTAAACTTTGTGTCTTCATTGATGTTCTTGATCATAATCATGTTTAAAACTTCCATTACTAGAGTAAAAATATAAGGAGACACATGATCTCTTTGTCTTAAACCTCTTTCACCACTGAAATATCCACAAATATCTCCATTGACACAAATAGAAAATGATTCAGAAGATATACAAGTCATAATCCAACTTACCATAATTCTATGGAAACCAACTTTAATGAGCACGTCTTCAAGAAACTTCCAATTGACAGTATTATAAGCCTTATGTATATCAATCTTCATGCCACATCTTTTAGCTCCTTGTTTCCTATTATATCCCCTCAAAAGCTCCTGAGTAAAAAGAATATTATCTTGGATATGTCTTCCAAGGATGAAAGCACTCTGATTAATACTAACCACCTTGTGCAGCCCTATCTTGATTCTAGTTGTTAAAATTTTACTGATACATTTGTATAGCACATTACAACATGCTATATGTCAGAGATCTTATTAGGAGTGTCAACCTTAGGCACTAAAGCAATCAAAGTACAGTTAACTTCTTTTAATAACTTTCCTTTGGTAAAGAACTCTTTAATTGCCATACATACATCTTTTCCAATAACTTCCCATGCCTTTTTGAATAAGCATGAAGTGTATCCATCAGGCCCTGATGCTTTTGCAGAATCTATATCAAACATAGCTTCTTTAATTTCTCTATGAGTCACTTCTACAATCATTGCATTTGCATCTTCTTCTGAGAGCTTCAACTGCATAATATCTCCTAACTGATCTAGGGGACTAACAGGTCTAGCAACTCCCAGAAATTCATGAAAATGATTAACAATTTGTTTGGCCACATCATCACCCCAGTACCTTGATCCCTTTTCATCACAGATGTATTCCACTCGACTTTTATGTTTTCTTGTTTTCAGAATACTATGGAAATAAGCAGTATTTTTATCCCCCTCCATTAGCCAATTTATCTTAGCTTTTTGATGAAGAAGCTTCAACTCACCACTGGAAACTGTTGTATATTCTTCTAGAATGTTGATAGCATAATACCTCTTCTCTTTTTTAAAAGGATCCTTATTAACTTCATTTTGAGCATCCTGCAACTTTATTCTAAGGGCATTTGCTTTTTCAAACAAATTGCCATGCTTCAATTTAACTGATTCAAAGGCTTTTTCAACTTTTTCAATTTTTTAACAACTCTGAACATATGACATCCATGAATGTTGTCATCTCACCCATGTCTAACTGTATCTTTAAATTCTTTTTTATCAACAATGTAATTTGTAAATCTAAAAGATTTCACCTTCTTTGGAAGACCCTCAGGAAATATCAGTAATGCAACACTATGATCAGACACTAAGAAAGGAAAGAAAATCCCATTAGCTCTATAGTATTGCTGAATAAATTCTTCATTAACCATCATTCTGTCTAGCTTTTTTAGAGTTTAATTCTCAGGATTCTTCAAAGACTTGGTCCAAGTAAACTGAAAACCAGAACTACAAAGATCATCCACTTCCAATCCATTTACTGTGTCATAGAATTCTTGCATATCACAATTAATACCAGACCAGCCATTAGAATGTTCCTCAGGTTCAAAGTAACCTTGAAGTCTCCCATTAAAACCCAAGGGTGCTTCCCAACAAAGCTTTTATTCATCTGTAAATTACTCCATGATGTGTCGTTTAGTATAGGTAATTATATTATCAAGTTTTACTATTTATATTTTGCCGACTTTACCAGTTAACTAACACTAACGGGCAGTGTACCTGATCGATTGTAGGTTCGTTGGTAAGTAGGGTGTCGATCACTAAGAGTGAGCGTTAATACTTAATCTACTAGTATTCTAATTATCTAAGTTAAATCTAATTAATCCTAATTAAACCTAAACTAAGACAAATAGGGGGTTCAAGCTAGAGAACGGCAACGAGTTTAGGTTTTAAATCTCAAACTAATAAAGCGACTAATGAGACGACTACACACACAGTAATAAGCAAACAATAAAGAAGAATAGTCAGCACTTATGTAAGGAAAACGTATTAACCAAGTTTATTTAAAGAAAATGTATGAGTTGTCTATGTGTGTGATGTGTTGTCGTGTAGGGTTATAGTTTATGAGAGTTCAAGTTTCAAATTTATATTTTGCCCTACTTACCAAAACAGCACTTTAACCAGGCATGTACCCGTCACAGATGGAGTTTCGTGGTAAGTAGGGTGTCCGATTACTTAATGAGAGAACTAATCTTTAATTTATCAATATGTTTGGGTTAACTAAACTAAGTGTAAATTAAACTGGTATATATCTATTCTATGTTAAACCTATGTTAATCCTAATTCTAACGGATAAGGGGGGTTTTCAGCCTGAGAGACTGACACAGGTTTGTGGTAACTTAGATCAACTTAAGACACAATAACACACGCAAAGCATGACAAACGATAGATAAGAAGATCGTTCCAAAGCAAATATAAGAAAATTATATTAACCATGATTAAATCCAATAAAAACGTTGGATTGTGTTTATTTTAGTGCACTAAATACTATCTTTGAGGCAGCAAAACATTTCTTAAGGACTTAGGCGAGACTTCTTCCTAAGACCTTGATACGTAGAATCCTGTCTACAAATAAACGCATACCGCGTAAAGTCAATCTATTTTGCTAAATAAAAAACAATCTTATGGATTAAAGCACTGGAGAACTTGTTTAAACCCGAGCTCATATAGAAACTTTACCCACTTAGCTACAGCTTAATAGCAATTTATATACTAGTAGTCCACTGGCCAAGTCTTTACCAATTGATTAAGAACATACTCGTTGATCCCAAGGGTCACCTGCCGGTCCAACTAAGCTCACTAATCTAAAGGCAAAGATAGGTCATTATTTGTGATCCTATTGGTCTAGATATATAAATCACTATATGGAGAGCCATCCTGGCATCTAGCTAACGTGGTCGGTATCACTAGATCTAGTTGAATGATAGGTCGCATACAAAAGCACATAAACAAGTATAAATTGATAAACATAAACAAGCAATCAACGATAAATTAAGCATTCGAGATAAACAAACCAAACATTCAAATCTTCAATAATAATGGCCCATAATACCCAAGGGAATTAGCCTCAAAACGTCATACACCATACCGCTAATAATCCAACCAAGGTAAACTAACCGAGTTAAACGAATGATACCAAAAATCGAATGATTACTAGAGTATAGGAGATTACAAAGTGTTTCCTATGGAATTAGGTAGCTTAGGCTTTAGCCTCTTTTAGCTCTTCTTGTCTTCTAAAAACACTTTTGTGTTAAGTTTGAAAATATGATCAAGCACGCCCTGACAATACGCTAATTTTATGTATTTTATTTTTAGGGTCTGAATATTGAGTGCGATACGACGTACCGAGTGCGATGGATACGCATATTGCGGATTTCTTGTAGTAGGGACCCGTTCGATATCCTTCCGAGAATATCTTATTACATTATAAATTAAAAAGCGGCATATTGATCTCTTCTGGATACGCCGTATTGAACTTTATTCCTTCGTGGTTTCTTGTGAAGTGCAGGCACGATTACGCCGTATCTTCCTTAATGGATACGGCGTATAGGGTGTCAGAACAGTAATCTTCAAATGTATTCGTTTAAGCTTCCAGAATGCTTGTCTTTTTGCTAATCTTCACCGATTACACTCCATAATTTACTGCAATTCTTAAAAATACAAATGATTAAGTTAACAATTCTTCCAAATAATTATACAAAATTGAGTTATTTACATGGCATAAAGATTGCTAAAAAAGTGACTGTTATTTGATTCATACAAAATATCCCCCCAATTAATCTACTTGACCTCAATTACCTTAAGAGAAGTCTAATAAAAATGTATCCCTACGGATTTTTTTCCGTTTAACATTATTTTATATTGATCATTACAAGTACACAACCAAACACCTTACGCAATAGAAACAAAAACACTCAAATCACTCAACAAACTAATGTGGTTAACATGTAACTAGTTTCCTCCAATTGCTGCTGGGTCGTGATGAGTATTCTATCATAGGCTTGACAAGGATACACATCTCTACCACTAGAGCTAAGGAGTAACAAGTTTATATAGGTAAAATGGGTTTTTATGATAAGACTTAGGGTTGATCATTTTAACAATACTTTCACCAAAAGTACCACACCAACAAGGCAGTTGAATCACACATACATGGCCGTAACAACGGAATAGACATACGTGTTTTGATCACATCCTCATTCGAGTTTAACCAAGGGTTATGATGAAGAATGATATAGGGTATGGACCTTCTAACTTTCACCAAAAGTAATAAACAAACAAGGCAGCTGAATCACACATACATGGTCGTAACAACGGAGTAGACACGCATGACTCGATCCACAATCCTCATCAGTAAACCCTAAGGTTAATGAGATAAGGACAGGAAAATAAATTCTATGTTTAAATAAAATTTACGAAACAAATAGATTAAGTCCAAACAGATAAGGTACAAGTTGCTAGATACTTTTTCTTGACCGTTTCCATGATAAAGACACAACTATATATACAAACGTCTTAATCATAGATCAAAAACAACAACCTAAGCTGCGTTCCTAGTAACGGTTTCAACTCCCAATCATCCCATACTTAACATACTTTTACAAAGTACAAGGTGGCGAGTCTACCACTTTAATACAAAAAACGTTACATCTTTGATTTATAACCAAGTATCAACGAATAATCGATTCCTTTAAATAATACCAATCAGTTTTAAGCTTTTAATGAACGACTATCTTCAAACTTTCCTTCTCTTTTTTTTGTTGGATATTTCTAATTTTTTGATTTTTTTAAACACTAATACTATGAATCAGGTGGTAATAGTTCACCATATTCACGATCATAATAACTCCGGATAATTTCTTCCATGATTCTTCATTCTTCAGACGTACCAATAATTGTGATGGTAGCAAAAATACATGAGTTTTGACTACTTTTTACATTCCCATTGCAATGTGCAAATTTCTCAACCCATGAACAGAGATAAATAAATGACACAAGACACAGGAAAATCAATTTTAACACTTTAAGCAACTCAAGCAACTGATAAACAAGACTTAATCTAACAGGTAGGCTAAGGTGGAAAAGGGTAACTAAACAAATATAGGTGATATCCTAAAGATTAGGCTCTATAGGTTATCTAGGGTGTCGTTACTCTTAAAGAGTAGAGTGAGAGGGGGGAGGGGCAAAGGGGGTTAAGGTGAAGGGAGGGTTGAACTAATCATGTAGTTTAGTTAATAAACAACATATAAGGCTTTTGGGTTTAATCTAGAAATTTACCAATTAAAACAAGTACTACACCATCCTAACTCCATAGTACTCATTATTGTGGTCTCAATAAGATTATACAATCCAAGTTCTAAAGTCTACACAAATCCCGGCACACTCCATAATTTTTATGGAATTTGGGTAAACATTTAGAAACTGATAAAAGGCTGAATTCGCATAATATCTAATAAGGGTTATGTGTACAGGTTTATATAACTAGTAATTTTACAAAAGTATGCTTGAAAAAAAATTAAATTTGAGTATAATTTAAGCATTTTAATGTGAAAAATAGGACAAATAACGTTCTAATTCCCATCCCCCCACTTAAGTTATACAACGTCCTCGTTGTATAGATAAAACATTAAAAACCGTGAAATTAAAAAATTGAGAATAGAAACCGCCTACTGATGTTTTGTCTCTGATAAGAATCTCCAATGATTTATGAGCAAGAAATGTGTGTTGTAAATGCGTCTAGATACCAGCATGACTACAACACACATAGGATTCCAGATGATTGATACTTCACCAACTTTGTCGATTTCTTTTCCAGCGAGGTCCTGTGCAAAATATAGGAAAAACATGCAAAATCCTATCTCGGGTATCCTACGTTAATAAATAATAATAAAAAACTATACAGGTTGTCAATACGCCGTATCCAAAAACTAGGATATGCCGTATAGAAAGACCTGTAAAAAGTATCAATACGAGTCAGTCTGCCAAATACGTCGTATCATGTGCATGAATACGCCGTATAGACAGATCTGACAATAAAGTTTTAAATGCAGAAAAATAAAGGACTGATAACGTCCAGACATTCAATACGCCGTATGTATGGAGTGGATACGCTGTATTGATGTATGGGAAGACAGACTCAAAAAAATAAATTAAAAACAAATCCGTGGATTTCTCCCTTGAAACACCTTTTTCTTTTCAGCTACTCTTTAAGTTAGAATTTCCTTCATCCCGCTTCCTTTCATTGGCTCTTGTCCATCCACCCTTCGTTCATCATAACGAAAGATTCCTTTGGTACGTGTGTCATGCAACTTTTATTTGGCTCGTCAAATCATCGTATTCAAGTTTCTTTTATAAGCACATACCTTCGTCTGCACTCGAATGTCATATTTGGAACATATCAAATCTTCTTATATTTGCAAACCGTTGGCAATCATTGTGATGTTATCAAATTATTCGCAACTTTCTCCTTCGTTTCCATGTTCTTCTTTATTCTTTCTTTCTTCATGATCATGGATGGCATTCTTATACCCGTCCCATCTTCTCCAACCTTTATTATGAGATTCATCATCTTTGTCAATTATTCCTTCCATGATGGCTTTATTTTTTAAAGCTTCGTCTTTAAGTTTGCCATCCTCCAATCCTTCATACCATTCTAAATCTTGGTAACGGAGTGTGTTCCCAACTATGTATGCTCCAAGCAGGTGCCCTTCATTACAATATCCTTCATCTTTCCAGTTACAAGTTGGCCATTCCATATGTCCACTTTTAAATGAGAATGGTTCATAATAATGTTCAACGGGAGTGGGTTCTTCCCATATTCCATTGTTAGTCCATGGTTTTTCATGTACCCATTGTATGTCTTTATTCCATTCATATATCCAATCATCCTTATATTCTTCGTAAGTCTTAAATCCATCAATATCTTTAGTAAGTACATCTGGATCGATTTGTAAAAGATAATTAAATTCCTTGAAAGCTTTATACGTAAGTGCTTCGAAGTCAAATACATTAGTGTCAATCCTAAAGATTTTAGCAACTTCGTCTTCATTATCAGAATCGGAGGATTCTTCATCCAAAAGTTCAACTTCATCGTTTACCTCTAGGTCCCAATTAAATCAATAATTCATTCTTTCGATCTTATCAATATCTTAATGGTTATAAAATTTTGAAGCTAACCATTCAGTAAATTCAATATCAGATTGATCATACTCTATGTCATCATCTGATCCACGAATTTCAACCTCATAAGTAAACAAATCGTTATCCATTCTGCTCATTCGGTTAAAATTATTGTGAAAATTTTTCAAGTGATATAATAACAGTCAACGAATACATCACTGATCTTTAGAGATTCCCGTTTTCTCGAACTCTTCCTTGACTCACCTTTGACATTGTTACTAAAAATAACCAGAAAATTATCAGTAAAACCAGTTGGAAAAAGGTGTGTAAAAAAATTTAAGCTTTTCGAGTACAAAGAACTCCTTTGCAACTGTATCAGACGAACGATACGCCGTATTTAATTGATCTGAATACGCCGTATCAGTCTACTGAATGGATACGCTATATTGGATAAGAAAGTTAGTACGGTCGTATTCAGTAGAAGTGGAACACGCCGAATCAGTGTTATCGACAGAAACAGTGTATGAAAAACAATAACAACACAACAAAACTCACATAAAGCAACAAACAATTAAAAACAAATATACATAATTTTACACTAATTAATCTAAATTACACTAATCCTAAATTACACTAATTAATCCTAAGGGTTAGATTAATCTAATGTTAAAAACCAAAATATTAAATAAAAGTCAAGATTAAAGTTTCACTCTCCGATAACGGCGCCAAAAACTTGATGTGTTGTCGTGTAGGGTTGTAGTTTATGATAGTTCAAGTTTTAAATTTATATTTTGCCGACTTTACCTAAAACAAAACTTTAACGGGCAGTGTACCCGGTCAGATGGAGTTTTGTGGTAAGTAGGGTGTCGACCACTAAGAGCGAGAACTAATCTTTTATTTTATCAATATTTTGGGTTAACTAAACTAAGTTAATTTAAACTATGTTAATTCTATTCTATGTTAAACCTATGCTAAACCTATGTTAATCTTAATTCTAACGGATAAGGGGGGGGTTTCAGCCTAAGAGACTGGCACAGGTTTGTGATGACTTAGATCAACTTAAGACACAATAACACACGCAAGCAGACAAATAAGAGATAGAAAAGCGGTCTAGCCAAATATATAAAAAACTGTATTAACCATGATTAATCCAATAAAAATGTTGGTTTGTTTATTTAGTGCAATGAATACTTATCTCGAGGCTGCATATCATTCTTAAGACTTAGGTGGGACTTTTTTCTAAGACCTAGATACGTAGAATCCTGTCATAATTAAAGCATCCTATTTGCTGATTATAATCTATCTTAGGGATTAAAGCAATGGTGATCATGTTGAACCCTAGCTCATAGAGACTTTTTCCACTTACTGCTTAATGGCAATTTATATACTAGTAGTCCACTGGCCAAGTCTTTACCAATTGATTAAGAACGTACTCGTTGATCCCAAGGGTCACTTGCCACTCCAACTAAGCTCACTAATCTAAAGGCAAAGATAGGTCATTATTTGTGATCTTATTGGTATAGATATATAAATCACTATACGGAGAGCCATCTCGGCATCTAAAATATGATCAAGCACCCTGAAAACCCGTTTTTAGGTTTTCTATCTATAGGGTCTGGAATTTGGTCGATACGGCGTATCGAGTGAGATGGATACGACGTATCGGGGTTTCTTAGAGTAGGGACCACGTTCGATATCTTCCAGAATATTTTATTACTTTATATTGAATACGGCGTATTGATCTCTTCTGGATACGGCATATTAAACTTTATTCCTTCGTGGTTTCTTGTGAAGTGTAGGCACAGATACGATGTATCTTCCTTGATGGATACAGCGTATAGGGTGTTAGAACAGTAATCTTCAAGTGTCTTCGTTTAAGATCCATAATGCGTGCCTTTTTGCTAATATTCACCAAGTACTCCATAATTACTGCGATTCTCAAATACAAATGATTAAGTAACAATTCTTACAATAATTATACAAAATAGGTTATTTACATAGGATAATTGATGCTATAAAAGTGACGTTATTTAATGTCATCAGTGTGCAATGATTGCACTGCTTTCGTTGGTGGTATATCATTCCAAAGTTAGGTGGTACTTCTCCCTAAACTCTAGGTTTATATAATGGTTAATCCTGTCATAATCAACCAAACCCGCATAAAGTTCACATAGTCAATTATAATCTATCTAGGTGACAATATTGAAACCTAGCTCATCGAGGCTTTACCAACTTATGGCCTAATAGTTATCTATATACTAGTAGTCTATAATCCACTTCACTACCAAAGGAAACAAAACGTTATTTATAGTCCTAAGATACCTTGGTCTATCATTCACTTAACCAAAAGTATAAACAGGATTTTATTTATAGTCCTAGTGATCTAGTTATAAAGATAAGCAATATGTAGTATCTATCCCAGACTCTAGCCTATAGCGCAAATAACGATTAAGTTACAACGTTTTATCTATAATCCTAGTTCCAGTTGAATGATAGATGAAAGCATAATCAAGCACATAAATGGGTATGAAGTAATAAACATAATCAACATGCAACGAAAGAGTAAACAATCGATATAAACAAATCAAAACATTAAATTATTATAAACTTGGCTAATACCTATAGGTATTAGCCCATAATCTCTGTAACAATATACCGTATCATATTCGGAACGGTTAAAGTATAGTTCATAAAGAAAATGATACGCTAATTGAACGATTATAGCGGAGTATAATGATTACAAGAGTTTTCCTATGGAATGGATGCACTTGCAGGACCTTTTTGTCTTCTAAAATCATTCAAGAATCGTACTTGGTGGTTTTTTCTCCCTAAAAACTGAATGTTAGGTTTTCTATTTATAGGTTCGCAAATTTGGTCGATACGGCGTATTGGTGAGGTCCAATACGGCGTATCGAGGGTGTTTAACGTGGGCTCCAAGATTATTAAATTCTAAAATAATCCTTAACCGCCTCCCAATACTGCGCATTGATGCATCTGGATATGGTGTATTGTGGTCTTCCCGTCATGGATGTCTTGTGAAGTTAGGGCGCGAATACTCCATATTTGCATAAGTGAATACGGCGTATCGAGAGTAAAACATGCTTTCTCTGAAAGTTGATCAAAGTTTCATATACGATGTATCTGCTGATGTGGATACGACGTATT
>BQNB010081631.1:0-29567 GCA_026074375.1 Tanacetum coccineum
TAAATCTCTTGATGAAGGTTATTCTAGTAAGAACAACGTAAGGAAGTTTCTTAGAGCTCTACATCCTTAATGGAGAGAAAAGGTCACGGCGTTTGAAGAGTCGAAATACTTAACATCACTATCTCTTGATAAATTAACTGGGAACCTCAAAGTTCATGAAATGATCATCAAGAAAGATTACGAAATAGTCAAAGCAAAATATGAAAGAAAATCTATTTCTTTAAAGGCTAAGAAATAATCTAGTGATGAAGAATGTTCGACTTCCGGTAGTAAAGACGAACATCACGCCATGACGGTAAGAGACTTCAAGAAGTTCTTTAAAAGAAGAGGCAGATTCGTGAGACAACCTCGGAATGACAAAAAGACGTTCCAAAGAAGTCGTGATGACAAGAACGGTAAAAGTGATAGAAAATGCCCAAAACCACCGAAACACAAGAACCAAAGAGCTTTTGTCGGAGGCTCTTAGAGCGATAGCAGTGAAGAAGATGATGAGAAGGTAAAAAATGAAATGTGTCTCGTAGCTCATGCATCAAGTGAGGTATGTTCCGAATCCTCCTACTTCAGTGATGAAAATTCATCAATTGATGATTTAGCTTTAGACAATGAATATGATCAATTATGCAAAATGAGTTTAAAGATAATCACTAAGAACAAAAGGTTAAAAGCTACTAGAAATAATTTAGAAAATGAGCTTAGAGAATTAAAAGATAAATTGTCCACACTCGAGAAAAACAAGGGAGTTAATCTCGATTGTGCAAAGTGTCATACACTTAAAATTGAGAATGAAAAACTCAAAGAAGAATCTACTAGATTAAACAAATTTGAAAAGAGTACACATTGCTTAAATGAAATGTTAAGTAATCAAAAACCCTCCGGTGATAAATTAGGTTTAGGGTTTAATTCATTTGAAGCATCATCTAGTGGAACTAAGGAAATAAAATTTGTGAAAGCTCAGAAAAAGACGTCTTCTGATGGAGGTCCCATAAATATGGGCGGCCCCCAAATTGACCAGGCGGCCCCCAAAATAATTATGGGACCGCCACCAGCAACGCCTGGATCTGAGAAAATTGTGTCTTTTCAAAAATCTATTTTGGGTCCTAGACCAAAACACATAATTATAAACAAAACCAAAGTTCTCGTTGCTAGTGACAATGAAGTTAAACAATTCTATAAGCCATTGTCAAAACCTGAAGTTGGATTTGCAAAACCAAAATTTAGATCAAAAACTCCACCTCCTAGAAGAGTTAATAATAATTATTCTCGTACCTGAAAACACCAACCCGCAACCTAAAAGAAGACACGATTGTCGACAAAGAACCAACCCCCGGAATTCCCGTAACTTATGGAAAAACTTTCCACGCAAAGTTACCATGCCATGGTAAATGAGTCTTCTTCTCTACATCCCAACCAATTGCATCAAATGCAAGGGATGTTTGGCACTAACAACTTTAGACCTATGAGATATTGGGGACCAAATGTTTAAGTTATTGTCTTATGTAAATAGATATGCCTTGGAGTCGACTTGGAACCCAACGAATGGATCAAGGATAGTGGATGCTCATCGAAAGCTCTTCTCTACTTACAAGGCATACAATGGAGGTAACGTCATTTTTGGTAGTAATCTTCGCGGTAACATCATTGGTAAAGGTACGATTTCTAATGACTCTCTCAAAATAGATAATGTTAACATGTTGAAATTTAGGATTAACTTGCTAATATATGACAAATATGTGATAATAAATTTAGATAACTTTTTCTGAACATAGAAGTGAAATCACAAGGACGGTAAGTCATAGGTAGAGGTATTAGGAAGAAAGACTTATATGTGATAAAATTAGGAAATAAGCCAAAAGACAAAATTTGTATTGCAACGATTGATGAAAACTTCACTTTGTGGCATAGGATAAAGGGTCAACGGCAAATATGGCATCTATATCAATCGTTACTCACTGAATTTGGTAGAACTTACTAAGCTTAAGTTTGATTAACACTTTTGTGATGCTTGTAAAATTAGAAAACAAGCTCACGTCAGTCACAAAGCTAAGAATATAGTCTCAACGACTAGATGCTAGAACTTCTCCACATGGGATCTTTTTGTCATGCCCGGTAAACTGAGTTACAAGGAAACCGTAAACTTAGTCATAGTAGCATTACGACTCAGGTAAACTTGGACTGAGATTTAATTAAGAATAAAACTGAAGCTTAGATCAATTCAAAATTATTTAGTAAGAAAATCCAAAACCCATTAGGATGAACAATAGTGTCAATAAGAAACCGACCACGGTAGAAGAATTCGAAAAAAGTGAATTTGGAGAGTTTTGTAATGCCAATGGTATTACTCATAACTTCTCGGCTCTACGCACTCCTCAATCAAATGGCGTGGTTGAAAGGAAAAATAGGACACTTTAGGAAATGAGTAGAACCATGTTGAACGAGCAATCATTACTAGAAATTTTTTGGTGTAACGACGTATATACTTCAACATACATTCTCAACCGAATTCTCATTAAATCCATTCTAGGAAAAACACCTTATGAACTCTTAAGAGGTAGAAAACATACGTTATATTATTTTAGAGTGTTTGGAAGCAAGTGCTTCATTTTGAACACAAAAGAGTACCTTACCAAGTTTGACCCAAAGTCATACGAAGGTGTCTTTCTAGGTTATTCTCAAAATAACAAAGCTTACATCATCCTAAACAAACACAATAGGAAAGTCGAAGAATCACTTAATGTGACATTCGATGAAACTCCTCCACCCTTTAAGACATCACCCTTGGTGGATGATGACTTAGATGAAGAAGAAGCAATTAAGGTCACCGAAAAGAAAAATCTAGAAAACAACATCATGGATGAAACTTTAGAGGTTGATGAAATAGTCAACATTAAGGAATCTAGGAACCATCCTTTAGAAAATGTCATAGGAAACCTTAACCAAAGAACCCTTAGGTCACAAGCCCAAAACCAAAGTAACTTCTTTTGTTTTATATCAACTATAGAACCTAAGAATGTGAATGAGGCATTAGGAGATGAAAGTTTGATAATCGCCATGCAAGAAGAATTAAATCAATCCATTGCTAACGACGTTTGGAAGTTAGTTCCACAAACTAAGAATATGACAATTATAGGAACTAAGTGGGTATTTAGAAATAAGTTAGACGAGAACGGTATTGTTTCTCGAAATAAGGCTAGATTAGTTGTTCAAGGCTACAACCAACAAGAGGGCATCGATTATGATGAAATTTATGCCCCGGTTGCTAGAATTGGAATCTAGTGGATTTATTAGCCTATGCAAGCGACGTTAGATTTTAAATTAATTTCCAAATGGATGTACACAGTGCATTCCTGAACGGTTTTATCAATGAGGAGGTATAAATAAGTGGCGCAAGAAACCACCGGGATTCATTGATTTTGAACAACTGGATCATGATATAAATTAAAGAAAGCTTATATGGTCTTAAACAGCACCTAAAGCTTGTATATAGAATTAAAATCTTTCCTTATTAAACATGAATTATAAAAATATGGAATGGTAGATACACACTTTTTACAAAGAAGAAAAGTTCAAACTCATCATGTTCAAATATATGTCCGATGACATATAGATTCGTTCGACTTGTTAAACGTGTGGTGATGAATTGCAAAAATCATGCATGAACGGAGTTCGAGATGAGCATGCTGGTTGAACTTAACATCTTTCCTTAGATAAAAATAAAATAATGGAAGATGGGTATAATTCTTTAACCAAACTAACAATATTAAAGAAAATTTCATTAAGAAATGTGGTCTAGAAGAAACCAAACCAATGAAAATCCCCATTCCTTCGAATACCAAACTCATGAAAGATAAGAGTGTAATTCGGTAATAGTACCAAGTATCCAGGCAATGATAGGTAGGTTAATTATAACCTAACGCAAGTAGGCCCGATATCATGTTTAGTGTCTGCCTTTGTGCCCGCTTCCAAGAGGCTCCCAAAACCTCTCACCTTGAAGCGGTTAAACGTATCTTCCGATACATTAAAGGCACTACGCACTTAGGATTATGGTATCCTAAGGGGACTGACATAGAAACCGTAGAGTCATCTAACTCAGATCATTCAGGAGATTATGTATGACCGCAAGAGCACTAGCGGTAATTGTACGTTCGTGGGATGTTGTTTGACATCTTGGTTCTCGAAGAATAAACCGCTCTTGCAATCAAATCCACTAACAAAGAGCCGAATACGTTAAGACGCCGTAAAGTGCCTGTCAACCAAGCACTATGTATGAAACAAGCACTCATTCGACTAACGAACGTACGAAACCCTTTCACCCCCAACGACCGTCCCCATCATGTGCGGGCAACAAACAGCGGCATTGACCTTACAAAAACCCAGTTGGCAACATTCTCTTACCAAAAACACATTATGAAATACGTCACCACTTTCTTCTTGATAATGTCGAGAAATGACATATCTCAATCGAAAAAGTGCCGTCCGCCGACAACATTGCCGATATTCTTACTAAACCCCTTAAACGTGAATCGTTTAACTATCTACGTCTTGGTTTAGGAATGATGGAACACATTCCATAAATCATATTAGTCCGTTTCTATTTCTTCTGTCTTAATTCTAGTCCATGTTCCATTCCGTGTTGTGACAACTTAAATACTTCATCCGAAGTACTTTAAGCATGTTTAATTCGCGAAATGCAAATTAAAACGTCACTTGCCTCTTGTCAAAATTTCATCAAAATTAAGTCAAAAACATTAACCTGAGGCGGCCCCCATATAGGCGACCCCTAATATATTTGGGACCGCTGGGTAAATATGGGACCGCCATCAGCATGACCCAAATATGAACACTTAGTCAAAAAATTTCTCAAAACACAAAAACAAACACCCCCTTACCCGCTGGTGTGACGAACACGACCCAAAACACACCAAAACTTAAATTAAACCATAAAAACCTTAATTGAAGATCAAATCAACATCAATAATCATTCCTAACATCTCAAAGATCATCAATCGTAAGTCATTTCACTTATTTTCTTTCAATTTGAGTCTAGGGTTCATTATGAACACAAAAATTGAAATTGGGGATTTTTGATTTTTCTTTCAATTTTTTCAATTAGAACTACTAGGATACAATGTACAACTAATATGCTTCCCGTATACATAGGATTTGCACACATTAGCAAGTTTGTAGAAAAATTGATTTCGAACCAAAACCTAATTTTATTTTCAAATCACTCACGTTAGTAACATAATAAAATTGTTGTTATGCATTGTTAATATAAACCAAAAACGTTTTCAAACAATGCATAATGATCTCATGAACAAATTTCGAGATGCATAATTCATATGCATTTTTTGACTTGTTTGGTTGAGCAAAATCAAATTAATAAGCGTTTGGGTTAACTCTTAGGATCTTATATTTAGGTCGAGTTAATTGAAACTCCACATTGTTTGCATATAGGCACACACTAGGCATAAACTCAAAACATCAATACATGTAAAAGCAGATTAAAATATAATCTTGCTTACAACTTTCCTAGGTACAATACATCGAGCTACCGTCTTAGATCATCAAAGACGACAAAACTACATACCCCAAAATCGAAATGAATTTAATCAACGCCTTACTACATACATGGCAATCTTGAAAATGATACTTTCATGAGGGGAGGGGTGTAATGGGGAGCTCCGGTCTTGTTTGTCAAGAAGAAAGATGGATCATTCCGGATGTGCATTAATTACCGGGAATTGAATAAGCTGGCGGTGAAGAATCATTATCCGCTTCCGAGAATTGATGATTTGTTCGATCAACTTCAAGGGTCGAGTGTCTACTCAAAGATCGACCTGAGGTCGGGTTATCACCAACTGAGGGTTCACGAAGAAGACATTTCGAAGACCGCATTCAGAACTCCATATGGACATTATGAATTTCAAGTGATGCTGTTTGGTTTGACCAACGCACCTGCTGTATTTATGGATCTCATGAATCGGGTGTGCAAAGCATATCTGGACAAATTCGTGATTGTCTTTATTAAAGATTGTTGATCCCAAACCTTGATCAATTCCTTAGGTTGTCTAAGGTTAAATTACCTTGGATAAATCCAAAATAACTTGTTGTAGAAACTTTGTTTGTATACTAAAGTGTATGCGGAATCTACACTTTAATACCTAGAAGTATTATGAATAAAACAGTAATCTTGAATAACAAAGATATAACCAAACGCTCCAATATTATTAGATCAATAATACGAGTACTATTAACTAGTACTAGGGTTTACAACCTTGAAGCATGCAAAACTATGAATTCTAAAAAGTGTGTCTAACACCTTAACCTAGGATCTCCTTTTATACACCAAGGAGTCCTTTACAAGATAACTACAAATCTTTTAAGATCTTCTATCATTCTAAACATATACGTATCTTTCTATTCTTATAAGATATACACTTAGATTACATCCATATATATCTTCTCACACGTCTTTATCTTCATGCAATCTTCTTCTAGCAGTCTTAAGTCTTCAGCAGTATTAATCTTCTCTGGTAGTACAAATAACTCTAGCAGTACTAATATTATACTAGCAGTACTAACTCAGTTAATACTGTTAGTTATAATAAGAGCAGTATTAACCTCTTGGACTAGCAGTACTATCTTGTGAAGATTTATTCCCAACAATCCTCCCCTAAACTTGTGATTTATCCTCAAATCTCAAGTTTCTTCTGAATTAATTCTTTTAGTCTTCTTCTGCTGAGGATTCTTTCAAACACTCTTCTACTGTTGTACTTGTGATCATATAAACCTTAGAAGTTCAAATGCCATTTCATTTTCATGATCAACTTTGTTTTTGCTTTAACATCTTTGATAGCATTTCTTGAGTAAGTGGATACTTCTTCTCTATCATCATGTGAATGGCAATTCCATTGTCCATCAACAAGATATGAATTCCACATGAATCAAATAGTCTCCAGCTTATCAAATTGTATTCATGTTGATGCCTCCAGACTTCATCTTCTTCATCAGGTTGAAATAAGATCTTCAGATCTCCCCATAACATCAAGTCATAACCTTATGGTCTTGATGTTGTAAACCTTTCTTCTACTAGTCTATGTAGATCCATTACATCTTGTCTGTCAAAATCATCAAGCATCTCACTAAAAAATTTGTAATTATTTGATCCTCCATCTGCTTTGATGATTTGATAATACATAAAGTTTTCAGTCAGGACATGAGTCTTCTAATCAACTATTAGATACTTAGTAGCCAAAGATTCAATTTCCATAGAAAATTCTTTTCTTGGAACCAGATCCAAATAGGCTTTAAGTTCTTCCTTCTCTATATCATCTTCTATCTTTTACCTTTTTGTACTTTTTTCACTTTGCTTTTCTGTTACTCTTTTTCTATCAAGTGCTTTGTTTCTACTTCTTTTCTTTTCACTGCCTTTTTCTTTTTCAGAATCCATGGGTACAAATGATTGATTTTGATCCCATACTCTTTCAAATATAGGTCTTATGTCATCATAATTCATTCCCTTGAAGTGACTCATCTTGAATCCTCCCTGATTCTTCAAATATATGCACATGTTCTTCCTGACTTCAGCTACAGAGTAAGGCTTATTTTGTTGTGCATGATATCTTATCACAGCAAGATCACTCCAATCAATAACATGAGCTTGATCATCTTTAGCTACAACTTCTTGTTCTTGTCTTGCTCTATCATATTCTTCTTGTAACTGTTTAGCTATTTTAGCATCCCTTGCAATCCTCTGAGTCTCTTCTTTATTAAGTTGTTCTTGCAACCTTACAACTTCTTCATGCCCAAGTCTTTCTTGCTCTAGTTGATTCTTTGTCATCTTCTCAGGCTTAGGCACTGTCATAATTCCTTTACCCTTATCATTTTTCTTTTCATCACTCCTTCTGATATACACTAAGTTCTCAGCAGCAGTACTAACTTTAGGAATGACAATACTATGTTTTGCTCCAACAGTACTAACTTCTTTTTTACCTTTTTCACCACTACCCTGATCTTCTACAATCTCAGTAGGTTCTTCTTCTTCTAGCAATACCTCAGTATCATCACTAATCTTCTCTTGAATCTCTGCATCCTCCTGAAACCATGAAGGTCCTTCATCTTGTACCAATGAAATAGAAGGATCTGTATCAATTTAATAGATCTTCCTCCCTTGTTTGGAAGAATCCTTTGCAGCATCTTCATCTTCTGAAAGAACTAGCCTTACTCTTCTCCTAGCTTTGCTTGTCTTGACTTGCTTCTCTAACTTTTTCACTCTTAAAATAAGCTTTGTGAGAGCATAACTATAAACCTTCTTGGTCTGTTGCAAACCAATCTGCAAATCTTCCACCTTCTTGGATAATGTGGTACACAGAACCGTTAATTCATTAAGTGTTAAGCTACCCTCATCACGTCCAAGTGAGTGAACACTTTGGAGAGGTGATTCATGGGGCATTAGAGCAGGCTCCTCTGCAACAAATGTTGTTTGTGGTCGTGAGGTGGATGGATGTGTTTGAGGTGATAAGGATGGTGAAGATGTTATTCTAGAGGGAGATGACTCAGGTGCAGTGAGCATAGTTAGAAAAAGTGGAATGTCTACCTAAGAATAACCCTTTGAAATCCTTTTCATGTTGCTAAAGAGTTTTTGAGTAAGAGTATGAGCAACATAGGTTCTGGTGTGGGGTCCTAGCAGTCTCCTTTGTTTGTTGAAACAGATTTGGAGAAATCTTGGGTACATCAAAAACTTGTGTGGGTTTTCCAGATTCTTAATCATAGCATCAAAAATTAGTTTTGAAAAATTGTAAGTCCTGTTTGTGGCTAAGCAAATTATAGCAGTTGCTATATTGCTACTAAACTACTCCCAAGCAGTTTTCTTAGGGCTTAAACAGTGGAGGATAGTATGAATTAGAAACCTCTACTGAGGAGAAAAATGACCCTTTTGAAAGGTAAGTTTATCAGAATCAGTCACATACCCCATTAAAGCAAGTTGCTCAAATATCTCTGAATTGGGTAGAGTAGTAACACCACCATTGTCCTCCAACTTTAGATGTCTTCTTAGAGAGGCTTCAGTAATAGTCTTTACTTGTCCATCAATTGTAGCAGTTAGTTCTACCTCTCCATTAGCACTTGTTCTAGCAGTAGTTGTTCTCCAAAATTGCTTAATAAAGGAAACATATATTGTTGGATTCTCTGTGAGGGCATACTGGATGTGACTAGCATTCAGAAAATCAATGATCTGATGAAACCCTTCACTTCCTTCAGACTTCTGTAAGTAGGCCACCATGTTATGCTTGTCGCAAAACTCCAAATTAGCCATGTGATTAAGAAAATATTGAATAAACTTCTGGGATGAGCTCGTTTATGTGAGTATGAAAGCTTGGCAAAGTTAATTGAGATTATATTGAGAGCACTTAGGGTTGTAATTTGACCGACTGAATGAAATTTGATCTTATCTTGAAGAAATCTTACTAATTTATAGAAAGATCATGAATTTCCAATTAGTCAAACCCTATAGGCTATGTTGTTGGCGGAAATATCTCAACGGCTATATTAAAATAAGGAAATTCTGTTATGCCTCAAACAGTACTAACGGTAATGTAGCAGTACTAAGTTTAGCCTAACAGTACTAACTTTAAGCCTAGCCGTATTAACTTTTCCCAGCAGTATAAAGATATGCCTGGCAGTACTAACTTAATACTAGCAGTATTAAGTTTATGCCTAGCAGTATAAACACCAATGCTATTCCAACAAGCATTTCCATCATAAACTTAGATTCTCACAAACTCTCTTTCTGTTTTTCATCTCACTATATCTCTCATTTCTTTTTCTTACTAAAACTCTCTGTCTGTTTTTCATACACACATCTCTCTTTCTATTTTTAAGCTCACTGAATCTCTCATTTCTTTTGACTCACCATATCACTCTTTCTGTTTTTATATCACAAATCTCTCTATTCTTTTGAACTCACCAATGCAGACAGTTTTGTACAATGTGCCATCAATTCATTTATTGGACTGTTAGATGTGTCTCAAACCTAGTTTGGCACCTACAACCCCAATATGGTTTTCTTAGCACCTGGGGACCACTATGACAATTCCTTAGGACTTGGCTCATTAGTGTTGCCATGGATTGGGTCTTACTTTTGTACCCTGTCCTGCTTCTGCTTCTAGCTAAAGCTGTAGTGCAGCTCTTTCATTCGTGTCACCACAAAATCCTTATGGACAACCTTATCACACCGTTTTTAGAGGGACCACCAGACTGAGGAACCTTAGTGTCTTGACCTTTCTTGATTTACTATATCCTTGACCCTTTGTTGATGGAAGATGTTTACATTCATTCTTTACTGCATACAAACATCATTATCCTCCCCTCAAACAATTCTTCACTTGTAACCTGCAAATGTTAGTCCAGAACCAAGAAAAACACAATCCAAAGATCTTTCTGGATTGCAGTATCTAATTTTGACTAACAGTTATAACTAGCATTATTTAGTAGACTGAAGTACAAGTTATACTTAGCAGTACCAATGGATACAACTAACAGTACTAATCCTTTACAAAATTTTACAAAGACACAAAGAGATTTAGACATTAAGGATTAAGCATCAAGACTTGAGACAAGTATAAAACTTCCAGCATCAACTTTATGTTAGAAGGTCTTGCAACATTGTGTTTAGTATCAATGTTTAACCATTTGAATTAACTTTTAGCATTGGAATCTTTATATAATGATACCTAATCTCAAATATGTTTTGTTTTAAGAATGTTGAACATGATTTTAATATGCAGTTAGTACTGTTATTATCAATGTGAATCATTAGTATTCATGAAATTTATACGTAATCCAGCAGTTGATTTTGATCAGGGTATTGTATAACAATAGCAGCCAGCCACATATTCAGCTTAAATTATAGAGGTGGCAACTACAGTTTGCTTCTTGCATTGCCAAGATATCAACCTGTTTCCCAAAAACTGACAACCTCCAGTTGTTGACTTCCTATCTTGAGTTGCTCTAGCATAGTCACTATCAGTATAAGCAACTAGCTCAAATGGAGAATTCTAGTACTACAAGGCCTAAAGTTGGGTTTCGCTTTTAAGATATCACTAAAAATTCTTTTATTGCTAAGATATGGTGAGGTCTTGGAAAACTTAGAATCTAGCACAGCACATATGCAAAACATGTTATATGCGTCTAGATTCTAAAAGATCTACAATCAAGACCAATCATGATCTATAGCTGATGTACTCAAACATCATCAACATCTCATCTTTGACTAAATGTTTTCAATCAACTGGGAGTTAAAGCAGACTTCCATCAGTGTAGTTGAATTTCTTCAAAATCTCAGTAAATATTTATCCTGGCAGATAATATTCCATCTTCTTTTTGTTTTTACTTTGTAAGCCAAAAGAAAGTGAGTTCTCCTCATTGAAATATCTAAACTTATCATATAGCTTCTCAAATTCATTACCACATAGCCTTTCTTTGTAGAGCCACAAATAATGTCATTACATATGATCTGGAACAGCAAAATATTTCTTTTTTGCTTCTTGATAAACAATGTCTGATCAATCTGTCCTCTTTGAAACTCATTGCCTAACAGATAGTTGGCTAAGGTTTCCTACCATGCTCTTAGAGCTTGATGCAAACCATAAAGTGCTTTTACCACTTTGTAAACTTTGTCTGGATAGTCAGGATCTTCAAATCCTGGAGGTTGACACACATATACCTCTTCTTCTATCTGACCATAAAGGAAAGCACTCTTCACATCCATTTGATACACCATGAAACCCATAAAGGAAGCATAAGCTAGGAACAGTCTTATTGCCTTAATTCTTGCTATAGGAGCAAAGACTTCATCATAATCTATGCCCTCTTCTTGAGTATTTCCTTGAGCAACAAGTCTTGCTTTGTTTCTAATTACAATGCCTCTTTCATCTTTCTTGTTCCTGAAGATCCATTTGGTACCAATGGCTCTATGACCTTTAGGCAAATCCACAAGAATCCAAACCTTTTGAAGTTTAAACTATAGAAGCTCCTCCTGTATTGCTTCTACCCAAGCTGTATCACTTAGTGCTTTAGAGATTCTTTTTGGTTCTTCCTGTGATAGGAAACAAGCAAAAAGACAAGTATGAAGGTCTTCATGAGTCTTTCCTTCATATACAGCACTTATGAATCCTTGTTCATTGGTATTCTGTGTCATTCTTCTTGTCTGAACAGAGGACTTCACATCACCAATCACATTCATAATTGGGTGATCTTTAGGGATTCTTGTATGAGAAGTGGTTGGAACTGGATAGGAATTAGGGATGTTCCCCAAATCAACTTCTGGTTCACCCTCATCACTAAAGAACTCAACATGAGTGGCTTCTAGTGAATGACTAGCTCCCAATGTGAACATGTATTTAGGTCTATTTGGATCATTTGAACTAGCAGTATTAACTGATGGATCAGCAGTATTAACTTTAGGACTGGCAGTATTAACATGTTGTCCAGCAGCATCAACATCTTTAGGACTACTACCATCATCAGACTTATATTGTTCAGCATTCTCATTATCTGGACCATTTCCATCCTGCTTTTGATCATCAGCAGCAGATTTTGGTTCATCATTATCAACATCCTTGGAAGGTGAATCAAAATATGAAGTATCTTTCCAAATTGGCATCATAATGCAATCTTGACTGATTTCTTCTGATGTACCTGCATTAAATTCACCTTGTGTACCTGCAGATTCATTAGAAATTGTACCTACAGTAACTGGGACATAGTTCATAGATTGGGTTAGAGAATAAATATCAAACAGCCACTTTGGACCATTCCTTTCTATCATAGGCTTATTCTCTAAAAACCCAATATGCAAGTTTTCTTCTACCTTCCTGGTTCTAGTGTTGTATACCCTAAAGGCTTTACTACTTAAAGAATATCCAACAAAGAAACCTTCATCACTTTTTCCATCAAACTTGCCTAAACTGTCTAAGGTATTCAGAATAGTAACATGACATCCAAATGGTTTCATAAAGCTTAGAGCTGGTTTAAAACCTTTAAAGAGTTCATAAGGTGTCTTGTTATGAGGCTTGACTACTAAGACCCTATTCTGTACATAGCAAGCAGTAGAAACTGCTTCAGCCCAAAATGTGGTAGGTAACTTAGAGTCAGCTAACATTGTTCTAGCAGCCTCAATTAGTGTCCTATTCCTCCTCTCAGCTACACCATTTTGCTGAGGAGTCCTGGCTACACTATATTCTCTCTTAATACCTTTTTCTCTGCAAAAATCATCCATAATTTTGTTCTTAAACTCTGTTCCATTATCACTTCTGATTATTTTTACTTTCTTATCCACTAGGTTTTCTATTTCTTTGATAAAGTTCTTAAGGATCTCACTGGTTTCATCCTTAGTTGTTAAAAAGAAAACCCCCAAGTAAACCCAGCTATAAAAATCATCAAGTGACTACTAAGCATACTTCCTTATGCATATTAAACTACTCACAAAGGTTGACCAAACAAATCCATATGAAGCATAAACAAAGGCTTAGTAATTGGATTCAAACTTTGGACTTACAAGAAGCGCTTGTTCTTCCTTAAAGATAAGACAACACAGTTTAGTCATTTATTTCAAAATATTTTGTGGTCCAATCCACTTACAAGATTATCCTTAACAAGCTTATTTATGTTCTTAAAATTAATATGACCAAGCCTCCTATGCCAGAGCATTGATTCATCTAATGTAGCCTTTGCAACAAGACAAGTTAAACTCTCTTTAGGAACATGTTCTACATATCAAAACCTGATACATATTGTCCTTTCTAGTAAATTTTAAAAGAGAAATCGACTTTTTCATCAGGCACTTAAAATAGGAGATAAGACATGAACATTCAGTGTCATTAAACAATATAAAGTTCGTTTTTGTCACACATCTATGAGACACTAAAAAGATTGAATTTTAACTCATTGACAAAGTATACATCTTTAAAATCAAGACTATCAGTTTTAAGTGTTCCTTTACCAGAAATTCTACCACCATGTGCTCCTCCCCCAAATGTAACAAAACCACCAATAAAATTCTTTGAATCTGAGATAAAAAAAAGAAAAGCTATGTTCCCAGTATTGTGCCTTGAGCATCCACTGCCAATAAATCCTGTGTCATCCTGTTGTGGCTTGCCCTGCATATAAAAATAAGGAAATTAGATTCCTTTGGGGACCCAAGCCATCATTGACTAGGATTCTTCCGTCGTGCATCAATGTCATTATGTTTCTTCAAGGTGATTGATGCACTATTATGTTTGGTAGGCCTCCAAACCCAACATGCTTCTTTACATCATTTTCCTGATTAAACCCTAAACATAATTAACAATGTAGACATTGGCCTAGCAGTTTTAACTACTTTTGGCCTAGCAGTATTAACTGCTTGTACCTTGGCAGTATTAACTTTTTGGGTAAACCTTTTGTTGGTTAATACTATTTTTGGTTGAAAGGGCCTTCTTACAGTTGATTGTGCTAATTTTGAAAACATGACATTGGATTAGCACTATAAACTATAGATTTGGGATGAACAGCATTAACTGTCCTGGTAGTATTAAATGGTTTTAGGCCAATTTTCATTAAAACTGCTCCTTGGAAACCGATTTCCTTTGAGCATTAATGGTGATCCTTTTGGTAGTATAGTTGTAGTTCACCCTATATTAGAATTATTCCCATATACCATGCCCTTTCCCTTTGATGTATTTAAACATATAAAGCCTTCACATGATCAAAACTCCCATAAATGAAGCATGCTTTGTTATACATCACAAAATCACTTCCTAGTTGATTGGACTTCTGTCCATTCTAGTTCCTTTGATTTCCCCTAGGATTATGTGATCTATACATCTCAGCATACCTAACTGACTTTTTAACTGGTTTTTCATGATTTATTTATGGTTACATACTCTAATCATTTTATCAAGAAAAATATTTCTTTTATCACATTAGTGGAGAACTTCAACAAGAAGCTACGTTGTGTCTTTTGAGTACTTGTTTTCTTTTACCAAAGAGTCATCAGATTCCCTTAGAATCATCTGATTTTTGATCACAAACAATGTTAGACTCTTGCTTACTATTCTCAGAACCATAACTTTTAAATTCGGGCTCTTTGAATTCATCAAGACCAGAATAAGACAAATAAAGCTTTTTAGGTCGATTATAATAACGTATGAGTATATGAACAACATTACACCTCCAAAGCGCCTTTTACTTTTGTCATTATTTTGACTCCCTAACACTTGACTGGTATTTTAAGCCTTTATCAAATCTACTTAATTTTAAATTTAATGCCCTCTTTTTCTGCTTAACTTTCTCAATCACTTTTAATACCTTTATTTCATAATCTTTAGCAATCTACTTCTTTATTAAGAAACTGCAACTCTTTCAATCAAAAAGAACTCATTCTTTCTATATGAGATAAGTTGTTCTTCTACAGTTGCTAGAACCGCTCTTTTATGAATTAGCTGTTTGATAAATTCAGTTTGATTAAGCTTAACAATCAAAACATCACACTGTTTCTTAAGTGTTTCACATAGTTTTTCATACAAGTTTAAGCAAGTTTAACATTGTATACCTCAAAGTCTGAAACACCATTAAAGCTATGTTTGTCTGAACCTGTTCTTTCTTCTGCCATCTCACTCCAGTCAAATACCTAAACCATCTAAGACCAACATTGCCTTGAAGAAGTGTCTTCATTGTTCCCGATTCTTTCCTAGTTGGTTTCTTGATTTCTAAACTGACCCTGCTTTGTTCCTTTGTGCTCTACACTCCCTGGCAAGAGTGAACCATCTTGTGATAGTTGAAACACACCTCAACCTTGATTTATCATGACCTAGTAGTAACATTAGCATTAATGAAAATTTTCTTGCTTCCTCTGATAGTACCATTTTGTAGCCCTCATTACTACATAGAGAGCTGCCACTTCAAAATCCATTGCTTCTAGATCATCTTCATGAATTTTCTCTAAGTCCTGATGTAGGAGATTAGAACCATTAGGTTTCTCAACCATGAAAGCATACACAGTATTATCACTGAAGCTAGCAGTGTTAACATTAGGGCTAACAGTACTAACTTCATATGCAGGTTTAGCAGTATTAACATTATTAGTACTGCTAGTGCTTAGAGCAGTCATAAAGGCTAAGTTTTGAGAACCACTACTTGCACCAACAGATTTCTTTACATTTTGTTCAACAATTTTGAAGCTGTTGTACAAATCATCGATGCTTATTGTTTCAATTTAAGCCTTATTTATCCAGACTACAACATGAGTATTCCACTCAAGGGGCAAGCTGCTCAAAATTTTGAATTTAAGTCTTCTTGAGAGATGACCACACCCAAAATTGCAAGCCTACTAACAATCTTCTGAAGTCTGTTAAAGATAGAAGTCAAGATACTAAAAACAAAAAGGTCTTGATATCACGAAAAATTTCCATATTGTTTGCTCTAGAAAGTGTCTTCTGTGTTTTTTTAGTGGCTTCATTACCTCCAAATTGTATTTTGATAGCAGCAAACATTGTTTTAGCATCATTGTACTGTCTGGATGTAAGTTGATGTTCATTGGGAGGAGCCATGAGTAGCAAGCTTCTAGCCTTCACATTATTCTTCTTGTTGGTCTTTTCTTCAGCAGTTACAAGCACTGACATCTTTGAAACTGAAGTACCATGAATTACCATTCTCTATGACCTCCCATAGAGCATAGTCTTATACCTGGAAGTACTACTTTCTTGAGTTTCAATCTACCCACATCATCAAACATCTCCTAGGTTTTGAGGTAAAGGGTAAGACTTAGCAGTAGTATTACTATGTACATATTTAAATTCCATGACTTCTAGATCAAAGTTTCTCAAAGCAAAGGCTCTGATACCACTTGTTGATCCTAATCCTTGATTGATTCCTTAGTTTATCTAAGGTTAAATTACCTTGGATAAATCCAAAATAACTTGTTGTAGAAACTTTGTATGTATACTAAAGTGTATGCGGAATCTACACCTTAATATCTATAAGTATTATGAATAAAATAGTAAAGTGTGATGCAGTAGAATAAATAATGAATATTAACCAAAAAGCTTCAATATTATTATGATAAATAATACGAGTACTCTGTCTAGTACTAGGGTTTATAACCTTGAAGCTATGAATGTGTCTATGGAGATGTATTTACAACCATAACCTAGGATCTCCTTTTATACACCAATGGAGTCCTTTACAAATATAACTACAAATCTTTTCTAAACTTCATAATAAGAGTTAACACTATCTTCTAAATATATAAGATATACTTTAAATCATTCCATACATATCACTTCACACGTCTTTGACAAACTCTGGCAGTTGTATTCTTCATGCAGCAGTACTAAGTCTTCTAGCAGTATTAAGTTCAGTACTTATAGTACTAACTTTTATTCTGGCAGTACTAACCAGTTAGTACTGTATTATATCTGCTGATCATTACTAATGTTGCTATGAACTAGAAGCTTAAAGATTTATTCCCAACAGAGGCCCTCCACGAGTCACGTAAACTGGATATGATGGTGAGCATCCCCATTCAGCCAAGTAGCATCCACCATCTCCTGCTATAGTCCCGTAACCTAAGCACTCACTATCTCTGATTACGGCCTGGTCCTGAGCACCCACCTTTCATCCTGTTCATGTATTCAGAGCCTGAGTACCCCGATTACTTAGCACCATCCGATGCAGAGGTACCCTTGTGAGGACCACCTCTACTGTTTATGCCTTACCTACTGCCAATCACCATGGTGCTACGAGACCGACCATTGATCTGGATGAGGATCCAGAGGAGGACCTAGAGGAAGATCATACTAACTATCCTGCTGATGGAGGTAATGGTAATAATGAGCCCTCCGATGATGACGATGGTGATGATGATACTAATGATAAGGATGAGGAGCCCTTTGAGGACGAGGATGATGACGAGGAGGAGGAGAAGCACCTAGCTCTGGCCGAACTCTTCTGCAAATACCCTATTATGGAACCCTGTACCTCATGCTGGGGATACAGAAGCATTTGAGACTGATGAGTCTGCACCTACACCTAGATCACCTCAGACTAAGGTACCCTTTGCTCAGACATATCTTTGTAGGGCATGAAAGACTATCAGACTTGAGCCACCTATGTCAGCATCCATGGAGGTACACATTGCTGAGCATACTGCCGCACCTACTCCACTACTACCTTTAGCATCTCCACCATTACCTCTACCATCACCACTCACTACTAGCCCTACTGATGTAGGGGCACCATTGGGCTATAGGGCAGTTGGGATTCGGATGACAGCTGCATCACCACCGCATATTAACTTCCAATCTACATCCCATATACTAGAAATTCTCGCGAGTGCTGAGATGCATCCTCGAAGAGAGCTTGCCTTACTACTCCTACTCCCGGAATCAAGATCGAGGAGAGTTTAGTAGTTGGTGTTATGAGACAGCCATGGACTACTCTAGAGGCTGACCTTAGGTGAGACAGGGTTATGGAGACGGGTTATGGGATTACCGATACTTGGGATGAGATTGTTAAGGCCATGCTAGAGGTAGCACCGACCACCTTGGAGGGGGTCAACCGGAGAGTGACAAAGCTTGCTACTATTGTTAGGCAAGAGAATGAGGAGTCCCAGGTGCGATTCGAGGATGCACAAGATGACCGAGCTTATCTGAGAGCCCGAGTCAACACAATGTTTAGAGATAGACCATATCACTCCCACACAGCTATGATTTTGGATAGAGAGGCGATGTATGCTCGTAAATATTGGAACTATTCTGAGGACAGAATTGGCAACTCGAAAGCACTACCCCTAGAGGCTCATGTTGCCACAATTGATTGCACAGGCACTTTCATCACTTCAGACTCGGTTGACTACAACAACATAGACGTATTAAGAAACACTAAAGGCTAGAGATCTACGAGTCCACCAGTTGAGTACAGCTCGAGGCATGGCAGCATCTGTAAGACATGTATCATTTGTAGCTATCCATATATAGCATATTAGTTTTATGGGTTACTCCCCAGCTAGTAAGCTGTAGGGACTTTTTGTATTATCTTTCTAGCTATCATTATATGACATGTTAATATTATATGGGTTGGTTATCCCCAGCTAGCATTTCCTTAGGACCATATTTTCATTTTATAATCTCATTGTACTGTATCAGTTTGTAACAGAACTATCATGTATGATTAACGATGTTGTTATGTATGGATGTTGATTTATTTATGTCATTGTTGATTTCACTTTAGTTGTATATTTCACTGTGGGTTGTGATCTCATTTTATTTATTATGCATGTCCATGATTGGTTTATGATTAATGAAATCTGACGTGTATTTACATCTGCTTGAGATTTTTGAAGAAATACCACCAAAAGAAGAACCTCAAGTCATCACACACCATAACACCCACCACCTCACCTCCACACCTATCCCCGATGCGCAACTTAGGCAACTAATAGAGCGAGCAATCTGCCGTGTTGGCATACACGTGAATGCGGACAGAGTATGCAATGCGAGACAACCATGATTCAGGAATTAGCGGAAGAAGACAAGCGTCTACTATCCGTGAATGCACTTATACTAATTTCCTAAAGTGTCAGCCTATGAATTTCAAAGGCACTGAAGGGGTTGTCGGACTAACCCAATGGATAGAGAAGATGGAATCTGTTTTTAACATCAGCAACTGCACTGTTGCATGTCAAGTCAAATTTGCAACCTGTACTCTTCAAGGAAATGACTTAACATGGTGGAACTCCCATGTTCAGGCTATCGGACATGATACTGCATATGCAATGCCATGGAAGACTTTGAAGAAAATGATAACTGATAAATACTGCCTGAGGAGTAAGATCAAAAAGTTGGAAACTGAAATGTAGAACTTAAAGGTAAAAGGAACTGATGTGATGAGTTACAACCAACGTTTTCAAGAATTGGTGTTGATGTGTGATAGAATGTTTCCTGAGGAATCGGATGTGGTTGAAAAGTATGTCGTGGTCTGTCCTACATGATCATGCGAAGCGTGAAGGCAATCAACGCCAAGACGATGCAAGAGCAAATTGAGTTTTGCCATCTGAAATGATGGAATAAAAAAATCCTCACCATTTGCTTAATAACGTCAGGCTGAATAAAAAAAGTATGACAGACACTCCAAAAACAACCCAAATCAACAACAAACCATTCAAAAGGAACAATGTTCCACGGCATAACTGCTGGGCCAGGTGAGAAGAAAACTGTAAGGAGGAATCAAACCCTAGGCCCCAATTGCACTATCACCATGATGGCCTGTGCTCCCAAAGTGCACCTAACTGCTAAGGATTGGCGCGATTCGGCCGTGACAATAAAAACAAGTCGCTCTGCTGCCAACAACAACCTAAGAGCCAAAGGACAAACCAAAGAGTTCTCACTTGCTATGAGTGTGGAGCTCAGGGTCATTATCAGTAGTTGATTGCCGTAAAGTTAAAGAATGAAATCAGGGAAATCGGGATGGAAATGGGAATGCTATAGCAAAAGCTTATGCTGTGGGGGCTTTGCTGGAACAAACTAACTCTTATGTTGTCAACGAGTACGTTCCTCCTAAATAACCGTTAATGCCATTCGATTTTTATTGATATAGGAGCTGATAGAATTTTCGTATCACTGCATTTAGTTCTTTGATTGATTATCATCGAAAGGGGGGGGGGGCCAAACTACATTAGACCATGGTTTATGATGTCAAGTTAGCCACGTAGAAATATAATTTGGGTTAATATACTTATACGGGTTGTACTTTGATTTTCCTAAATCATCCATTCAACAACGAACTTTTTTTTAATAAAATAGCCCCAACATTTCAGAGATGGGTTGTTTTGATGTCATTATCGGTATGGACTGGTTAGCTAAATATCATGTCGTAATCGTTTGTGATGAGAAACACGTTCATGTTCCCTTTGGAGACAAAATTTTAATTTTTCATCTGACGAAAGCAACAGCGGACATGAGTCACGATTAAACATCATCTCATGCACCAAAACACAAAATTATTTGCTGAAGGGATGTCCTATCTTTTTGGCATATGTCACCACGAAAAAGGCGGAAGACAAGTTGAAGGAGAAGCGACTTGAAGACATACTAATATTTCAAGACTTTGCTGAGGTATTTCCCGTGGACTTGCTGGGTATTCCACCAACCCGCCAAGTGGAATTTCAAATCGATTTGATACCTGGTGCTGCACCTGTGGCACGAGCACCTTATGGATTAGCACCGTCTGAGATGAAGGAATTGTCGGACCAACTGAAAGAACTTTCCGACAAAGGCTTTATAAGACCCAGTTCCTCACCTTGGGGAGCTTCGGTCTTGTTTGTCAAGAAGAAGGATGGATCATTCTGGATGTGCATTGATTACCAGGAATTGAATAAGCTGACAGTGAAGAACCATTATCTGCTTCCAAAGATTGACGATTTGTTCGATCAACTACAAGGTTCGAGTGTCTACTCAAAAATAGACTTGAGATCGGGTTACCATCAACTAAGGGTTCGTGATGGAGACGGTAGAAACCAAGATCTGGACTCAACTAGGATATCATGATCATGATCAAATGTGGAATAAGAACTAAACAGATCACAATCAAGAACAAGGTTTTTGCTAATAAAAGATTACTATTAACATGCTTATAAATAAGCTACTAAAAGCCTAGGCGCCTTATAGGCTTGACGCCTAGCTAACTCACTCACACCTTTGGTTTACATTTTTCTAGAATGAATGAAAAACCTGGTGCCTAACCCTCTTTATATTACACTATTAGTCCTTCATCTATTTCCTATTTTGTCATCTCAACTCAACGTCTCTGATTCCCAACAATCTTCCCCTAGTTGATATGAAAAAAAGCATACGCACAAGCTTCTCCTGAAGCTAAGATAGATGAAGACTACGACTTCCCCTCGATCCATGCACTCTTCCCCTTTTTGGCTTATCAACTCAAGTAGGGATCTGCTTCCCCTTAAGAAGTGCATATCAATCTCGAATCAATAGGCTCCTATAGGTGATCACTGTATTAAGAAGAAAATCAAGTATAATGATTTAATGAATAAGTGGAAATCTCCCAAACCTTAGTGGTCATATTTCTTACATGAATCCACGTGACGTCGAACTCATCCTGCTGAAAATGAGTAGTCTCTTGACAAAATCCTAGCAAATGTACGCATTAAGCACTATACAATAGATCGTACCCCTTCACTAGATTCACCAAGTCTTCGTCACCATACAAACCAAGCAAGTTATCTTAAAGGTTAACCACTCCTTTAAGATATGATAAGAACACAAAACCTGTGAAAATCAACTACAAGATCAAATAAATAATAGTTAATCTTCTTTGAATCAAATAATCCCTCAATAATCCGAGATCCAAAGTGTCCATCGTACCCATACGGACAATACAAGCAGACAACCAACGACAAGGCAATCCGCATAAACACTCAAACATGCGTGACCAAAAATAAACTGTCACTAATCCGTCACAACCTCAAACAGTGTCACAAATTTCCTGTCCACCAGAATCCGTCGAAAAATTCTGTTTCTCCATTCTTTCATGGCATTTATTGAACACCCCCACATCCTGATACAAAATCGAGTGTGCTGTGCTGTCCCTGTACCATTGCTGGAGCAGTCCGCAAACACATGTACTCCTTCCTCCCATTCCTTTTAGTTACGCTACTATTGTCATAAAACCGTCGCAAAACGGAGACCAAAAACAACAAGCAAGAACTGAAATATACAACAAGCGGCCAAAAGGAATCATGACATAACCAGGAGAAACCAAAGTCACGCTACCAGGAGAAACATGAATAAGGCTATCAGGAGTAATGAACGAACATGCCAGTAGGAACATGAAAGCTACGTGCGTAGCAACATATTGAGTAACCAGGACCAATCGAAAACCAGGATAACCATATCGGACCTACTCGCCATTACCTGAACTCGAAATAACCAGGACAAACAATTCACTGTCAGTAGTAACCATGATCAATAGGCAGTAAACTTGTTGTTCTTCTTTTAGAAACAAGAGAATCATTAGACCTGTACCTCTGTGATACGTGATTATTTTCTTAACATCAGAACCCTAACAATGAGATTAGAGTTTTGGTGACCCCTTATCTAGTCTATGAATCCACGCACTACTAGAGTAGCATCAAATATTTTATGCATGGGATTTAACCATACTAATCAGACTCAAAAAGTACAACCGACAAATAAACAATAAAATATGAGAACAGATGCAATATACAAGGAAGAGAGATAATCCTTAAGAATCAGGGATTCAGTTTCGCATCATATCAAAACTGCTTCCAAAAATTATGCAGTCAAACAACCATTCCATAAGTCACGGATCAGAATTAACGCATGTTGACCATCATGATTCCATCTTCCTAGTTTCTTTTGTCATTTCTTCATAGGCTATATCACAAAATTCACTGTAGTTGTAGACTTTTCATGCACAAATCACATGCCGCAAACAACCCACGTAATCAAGTACCACAAAATTCTTATTTTATTAATTCAAAGCACACACACCATTTGACCATTAATCAAGTACGAAATTATCTCAAAAAAAAACGGACCCACTTGCAATTAATCAGCCGAATGCATGAAATTATTTACCAATAGGTTTATAAAAGCGACGTGTGAATATTTCAATTATTCCTGTATGCATCAGATATAGTCAAACACTTCTAAACGTGTCTCCTTTTGAATGCGCAAATGAAAAATAATACCTGCCTTATAAATCTTTACCACAAACAATTGAACCCCAATCATTGTCACCTGTCTCACTTGACAAAATATGAAAATTTATGCACCTGCTGTTTCTTGATGCTGCTGTCCTGGGAACAAACAACCTGCTGTCTTCATCATTAATCAAACACCGATCTGCTGCATACACAAATTAGGGTTCGGGAAAACCCCCTGCTGCCTTCCTTAATAATTAATAAAAGAAAAATAAATTATACAAAAAACCTTATTAAACCAAGATCGAGAGCCACAAGGCTCGATACCAATTAAGAAAACCAAGATATGTACTCAACTATGGATATCTGATCATGTTCAAAAGCGGAATAAGAACCTAAACAGATCATAATCAATGAACAAGTTTTTTTCTAATCAAATATTACTATTAAAATCTTATAAAATAAGCTACAAATTAAGCCCTACTGAAAAGTATGAAGAAAAATTTATAAAAAGCAAAATGGAAGACAAAGCAAGCAGACCAAGCGACGCCTTATATGGCTTGACGCCTAGCTTAACTCACCACGGACCTGTTGGTTTACATTTTTCTGGATGAATGAAAAAACCGGGTGCCTAACCTCTTTATATACATAGTGAACAAGGGTTACAATTCCAACCTACTTTTACTAATGAAGCTAATCTATTACACTATTAGTCCTTCATCTATTTCCTATTTTGTCATCTCAACTCAACGTCTCTAATTCCCAACAGAGACATTCCAAAGACCGTATTTAGAACTCGATATGGACATTATGAATTTCAAGTTATGCCGTTTGGTTTGACTAATGTACCTGCTGTATTTATGGATTTCATGAATCGGGCGTGTAAACCATATTTGGATAAATTGGTGATTTGTCCTATATATTGACGATAATTCTTAATATACTTTTAAAAAGAACAAACAAGACATGAAGAGCATCTCAAGTTAATCTTTGAGTTGCTGCTTTAAGAAGGAGCATTGTATGCCAAATATTACTCTGAATAGCGAATTTTGGATTCCTAAACTGCAGTCCATTGTCACAAAGTGATTGACGTGTCAGGGTATTCACGTGGATCCTGCCAAGATTGAATCCATTAAAGATTAGGCATCTCCTAAGACCTGCAACAGAGATCGTCAATTTTTAAGGCCTTGGCCGTGACCAAGCCTACTAAACACGAAGGTCAAGTTTGATTGGAAGCGACAAAGCAAAATAGCTTTTCAATTATAAAGCAAATTTGTATAGGCACCAATTCAGGCTTACCCGAAGGAAGTGAATACTTTATGCTTACTATGATTGCTTCGATCAAAGGTTTGGGCGCTTGTGCTTAAATGCAACGAGAAAAAGGTATAGCTATTGCATCAATACAACTGAAAATTTATGTGAAAAATTACACCACTCACGATTTGGAGTTAGGCGCAGTAGTTTTTGCTTTGAAGATCTGGAGGCACTATTTATACGGGACAAAGTGTACCATGTTTACAGATCACAAAAGTTTACAACACATCCTTGATCAGAATGAATTGAACATGAGACAACGTCGATGGTTGGAACTGCTTAGTGATTACGGATTGCGAACTTCGTTATCACCCAAGGAAATCAAAACATATTGGCTGACGCATTGAGCAGGGAAGGCACGAAATAAAGCCACTAACTGGTTTAGAATCTGTTAGGACTCTTGGTTGGATCTTTTTAAGCGGATTTTGGAGGCTCAGACTGAGGCAAGAAAACCAGAAAACCTCAAGTCTGAAGATGTGGGAGGTATGGTGATTGAAAATTCAAAGGACCCAGAAAAATCCAGGAAGGAGAAATTGGAACCGCGTACGGACGGAACACACATAGAAGAAGTAGAAAACAAATAAGTTTTAATAACAGGAGTTAGGTTTACCATGCCATGGTGACCTAAGGACTCTAATCATGAATGAGTCTCCACAAGTCAAAATATTCTGATTCATCACCGTGTTTCCGAAAAAATGTACCAAGACATGAAGCAATTATACTGGTGGCCTAACATGAAAGCCGACATTGCCACCCACGTTAGCAAGTGTTTGACGTGTTTAAAAGTCAAAGCTAAACACAAAAACCATCTGGCTTATTGGTACAACCAGAGATTCCTTAATGGAAGTGGGACAATATCACCATAGATTTTGTCACCAAGCTCCCAAAGATGCAAGGGAGAAATGATACCATATGGGTCATTGTAGGCCGACTCACCAAGTCTGTACACTTTTTACCAATGAGGGAAACTGACCCTATGGACAAACTAGCGAGACTGTACTTGAAAGAAGTAGTCACGAGACATGGAATACCAATCTCAATCATATGTGACCGTGACTCTAGGTTTTGGGCAATCACAATATTAGGAGGACATTTCAGAAGGCTAAGGGTACATCGGCTAAATAAGAGTAATAGGCATACATCCAGAGACTGATGGCACAGCGAAAAACCATGATTATGGTGATCATTGAATAATGATTAATATATGCATGGTAATATCACGCATGCTAGTACAACGTATGTATGAATTACATTGTGTACAGTTTCGACTATTTAATCCAAGAACATCGTGTTCCGTAGTTTATTCGTGAAGCAAAGACTAGCATCTTAGTGTATCTCCGTGACGTGTAGTGTGTGTCGAAGTAGAGGGATTATTCTTTGATCCTAGTGGTTCGCGTGGTATTAGCTTTATACACACGCGTATATAGAAGACGGTGTTAACGGTTACCTTAAGCGGTGTATCGTTTCGTGCTAAAAGGTATACATCTTCTATCCTTGTTAATTACTGCATTCTACATGTGATCTTTAATTCCGCTGCGTACTCGTGTTAATTAATTGGTTAATTAGATCGTAAAACCCAACACACGCGCGTTGTATGGATAATGCATTCGGATGACACACACCGTATGATTAAAAATTACTTATCTTTTTCCACCTGCAAACTGTTAAGTGAGAAACAAACATGCGTAGCAATAATTTAAAATACAACAAACTACAGCATCGGCTGTTAACAAAGAACACATGAACTTTAACGGCTTCTAATTCTCTAAATTCGTTCTCGATGCTAGAACTTGGAAACAAGAATGTAAATCTTTGAACATAACTCTAGGCTCTAGCCATATTTGTACCAACAAAGATCCAATACGTGGCTTTTCAAACCAAGTACCAACCGTGTTTATAATTATTTTATAGTTAGCCTTGGCTCTGTCTTCTTCCAGTTATGACATTTTTGTCTCGGCCGGAAAGTATTTTATGATGACCAGATCACCAACCGTGTTTATAACCTGATATTTGGTATCACTTTGTTGCTAAGATGACAATAATACAGTATAAGGTGTTCACTGAGGGGGTGTTTGGTTAAGTTAATTTGAGGCGCTTAATGACTTCTTGTATTTTAAAAATACAATAACTATAACAGCTATTAACAAGAGCTTGTAGAATGCTAAAATATAGTTTTTCGTAAAAAGCTCTCCACAGACAGCAAATTGCAAAAGCCCGTTACAGATAATGTTCTATATCCTCAACTTTTTTAGAACGACTCTTCGCTGACCAACTATTAATTGTGTTGTACTTGTTTAGTGGATTCCAGTAAGTGGGAAATTTCGATCTTGTCTTGCAGGATGCCCATGATAAATAAATTCAAACTCACTAGTGTTTCCTTAACCCAACCTAGGACCAAAGTTACTCTTACATTTCACTTGTTACTAGAAATTGTCAAGTCTTAAGTACCCTACAACTCATCCTAGGCGTCCATATGCATGGATAAGAGGAGAAGTGTGTACCATTTCTTACAAGGTGTACTATTAACCCATCTTACTAACCAAGGTTAGTTTAAGTTTTTAACATTTAACCTATGTTATATAAAGTGAGAACTAGTAAGAATAAACACATACATTTACTTTCTAAACAAAATCAAGAGCAAATCTCTCTCCCAACACAACCATACCCACGGCTCAATATTATTTGACTAGGGTTTCATATAAAATTTCATTCCAAGGTATTACAAGTGTTCAAGCATTATTACTAAGTATATCTAAGATCATTCAAGGGTATTAGAAGCTTAAGTTTGGGTTTAACAAGAAGTATACAAGAAAAGAGATTAGGGTTTTCTCATTAGGGTTGTGATCTTAGGTTTACTTTATTGGGTTTAAGCTTAAGTGTAAGCTTGTGTTCTTGATCCTACTTCACTTCTACAAGGTTCATTTAAACCCTAAACAATTCATTATTCATTTACATATGTTTTTCATGCTTGTTATGTATGTTAAACACCACCTAAGTTATTTTCATGAAATTATGAGATATTACAAGGGTATATGGTTCGAATTTGATGAACATGTTAGTGAAATAATACTTAAAATGGAAGTATACACCTTACATGAATGTTAATTAATTTATAAGTATAGTTTGTAAATTTATTTATGTTGAAAGTTTTATTTACACTAATTATGTACAAAAGGTTATGAGGACACTTATTCATGGACAAGTATTATGAACACATTATAGAGGACTTAAGATATATCAAGTTATGTCATTTCATAAGTTAGAGGACTTGTAATAGTTTAATAAAGTGAAAAGTATATAAAATAAGTGTATAAAACTAATTATGTAAGAACTTAAATACTTACAATTTGAATTCGTATATAAACCTAATTATTTTATATTTTATTTTATTAGTACTTATCACAAGGATCGTAAGCATATAAGGAACTTGAAAAACCGAGCTATAACGAATGAGATATAACATTTTTAAGTTTACAATAATTAAAGGTATAAAAGTATTTTTTTTAAAGTTATTTTATTTTTATAAAAATCCTCACTGTTTCATATCTGATAATTTAAGGGAAATATTTTATAAAGATAGTACTTTTCATGAGGAATCCAAACATGTAAGAAACTCGAAAAACGGATTTAAAATGAAGGAGATACGCTATTTACAAGTTTAAGTTAAAAAGTATTTTTATAAAAGTAAATTTATAAAAATATGGTACTATTCACGACAATAAACTGTTGGGAATTAATTTTCCTAAATAGAGCTTTTAATTACGAAGACGTGGACATAGGAATCACTAAAAACCGAATTAAAACGAACGAGATACAATTAAAATACGATTTCAATAATTAAAGTTATAAAAAGTATTTTTATAAACTTTCACTTATTGTTACTATTCATAACAGTACAAAACCATATGATAAATATAAAATTTGATTAGACTTTTCAAATACGAATCCATACACATAAGAAACGTATAAAACGGAGTTAAAACGATAAAGATATGGGGTTTATAAAACCTCGCACATTATTTTTATTTTTATTTTTATAAAACAATTAAATTAATTATATAATATCATTATGTAATCAATAAAAATATCAAATCATATGTTTTTTTTAACAAATAATACATTGTTGAACGAAAAATAATATTTTCTTTACGGGTACGAATACATATACATTTATTTAACAAAGTACGATTTAATTATTATTTCAACTTTTAGAAATTAAACATGAACTAATAGGTGGTGGTGTAACTATATAACTTGTGATGTAGTATTCATATTAAATACATTGTACATATACGGCCTATAATTAATTAGGTTGCATTCGGATTTCGCTTGTCAATTCACTTACTTGATTTATATAATCAACACATTCACTTGAGGTGAGTTCATAGCCCCGCTTTTATACAATTACAATAATTTACAACTTTGGGGTGAGAAACATGCATTGTTTTATAATTTGACGCAAGTACACTTTAAATCAAATTACGAGTTTGCCTAAGTAGCTATAACCCACTATGCCCATGAATCATGAACTGTTAAT